>QGMK01000079.1:0-46988 GCA_007825345.1 Lachnellula suecica | reverse complement strand
CAATGCCGAAGCAGGAGAGCCAGAGGCCGACTGACGGCGATTGCAGGCCCAGGCCGCCGGTGAAGGAGAGGAGGGTGTGCGGGTCGATTGGGGGATGTGGGTGTGCTGAGGAAGATGGGGAAGATGTGCATGGAAGGCTGAATTGTGCAGGGGGAGGAGCCCGAAGGATATGAGCGTGACGAGCACGTCGCGCGTCCAGATGTTGCGGAAGGGGGGATTTGGTCGTTGGACCGGGGGTGGGGAGAGGGTGACTATGACTGTGTCGTCGGTGTGCGTTGGTGGGAAGTCTTCTAGTTTTATGGCCGTGTATTCTGTTGATTCGAGGGTTGAGCGTCCCTGGAAGGTGAGTCGTCTGATGAGCCATTGCCCAACTGCTATTCCGTAGTCCTTTCCGTCTTCCTTCCCTGAAAGGGTTTCCTTCAGTCCGAACACCGCCAGCATGAGACTCACCCCGAGAGCAATGGCATTGGACATAGCAGGGAGAGCGTAGGGATATTTCAGGGCCCAAGCTACCCCTCCTTCATTCTTTCCAACGTTGAACACACCGTTCGGTCCAAAGAGCCATGCCATGTTGACTACGGGATCTGCCAAACAGCCACCCAGAGCCAGCCCTGCCACCATTCCAGAATTGAAAACCAGCGGCAAGATCAAGAACGCTCTTGTCTGATATTTCCTCTCCTTGACAATCTCAGCCGTCATTGTCCTCATCACACCCGTATTTCCATTACCCAACCCAGCCAAAATCCTCCAAAAAAACAACGCCCCAACGCTTCTAGAGAATCCAAACGCCATATTTGCAATCACACTTGCCAGCAATCCAATTGTGATGATTGATTTCCGTCCATATATATCAGACCATCTCCCCCAGAGCATGCTAGTCGCGAACTGCGCCAGAGGGAAAGCTGCAACCAGCAGACCGGAGAGACGGGATATATCTGCTGCTGCTGAAGCATCGTCGCCATCTTTGATAATGGATTTCACTAGGTAGTAGATGTAGGGCAGGAGACAAGTGTTCGAGAGGGGTTCGGAGAGTCGACATAGGGCGAGAAGGAAGAGCTGTCGTTTGTGGGGAAGCGACATCCATGTTATGACTTCTTTGTCATTTGGAGATTTCGCCGACGCCGAACTGACAGATTCGGGTTCTGCGAGGAATCAATGAAAGTTTTTTGGAGTTAATGGATAGAACTCACTCTGGAGCAACCCCTCTGCCTCTACATTTTCCTGTTTAGTCATTGTAACAATAGGGATTCCATACTAATAGCGCAGAAACGTGAAAGAGACAACCGAAATCTGGGGAAGAGGAAGATGAGAAAGACTGCAATAGGGGAAATAAAGTTACAGCCTGGCCAAGGCCAAGTTAATTAGCTCTTGGACTCGTAACGCCACCGATAGTACTACCATCAGGCTGTTTCAATTTCAAGGAAAGTTTCTGGTGATGTGCACTATACTTGTTGGATATTTTGTCCTACTTTGAGCGCCATAGGATGGAATCAACCGTGTAGCAATAATGTATGTTGCCGATAGAGGGGTAAATTCTTCTCCCGGAAGCGAATATATTAAACGTGGTTCGTCGGCATTTGAAAGTTTGCGAGATACTTGTCTCGTGAAGACATACCGTCGATAAAGTAATAAGAACTGGTTGGCTTTCGGGGGAAGCATGCTGAGTTGGGAAAACGAAGGAGGGAGACAGACATCAACAACGAAATAAAAGGAGGTTGGTGTCAGAGTCACGTGTCGATGGATCCACCTTAAAATTTCTCGATTTCCTTTTATGTCGGAGCAGCTCAAGGCGAACAAAGCTTAAACCGACTTCAATCAAGTTGACCCTCAATTGCTTGTGTCTAACCCGGACTCCAAGAAGTTTTGTCCATAAAGTCACGGCTCTCAGCTACACCTCAACCCCGCGCGGATGCAGTACAATACAGATGCAGCCAACGCTGGCCGCCACACCTGGCTTCACATGTGGCCGGGAGTCTTCTCTGCAACAATAGGTGTTCATCATAATCATTGCCCTAGTTGGCCCGTCATAGGAGCATTTCGGCTTGCTCCAGCCTAGTGGCGTATTTATTTCGTCAGGTCTTTCTTCAATTGTTCAAAACCATTGATCTTATGTGTAACCGGTGCTATTATCCGGCAGCAATCAAGGATTGTGAATGGTGGTCTCATTGATCAGAATTTGGGAACGATTTCTATTGGCAAGAACTTGGTCGTTACCCCACGGGGACGCAGCTGACATCCGGAGCCATCCCTCCCTACAACTCCCAATTCGAAGCTTTCTCCGCTCCTGTTCCCTCGACCCAACATAAAGAGTTTGATGCTAGAATTCCACGACACTATTTTTGTTCCGACTGTGCGAAGAGTCTAATCGGCCCCAGTGGCGAGCGAGCACGCAGTTCTTGATTCGCTGGTTGTTACCGAGCCGTAAGTCTGTTGAATAGCGGTAACTCGAGTCCCAAAAGAACCTCAAGAACGCCATCCCGAGGACCCTGGGACCAATCAAAGTAAGCTAGGGTTGAACTGGCCTGACAGCCATCTGCTTACCAAAGAACGTGCTCGAGCTTGTACAAACGTAACTTGCGGGGTACTAGAATATTTCTTGATCGCGATGGACATATTTCACAAACTCCAGACTCGTGTAGCTCGAAACCGTCGCTCGTATACCCTCATACCTTCAGAAATGGCCGTTCTCCCAGTGGTTAGTGTACTGGCGCCGTCAAGGGTGAGGTTTCGCCTTCACATGCTGTGCGGATTTTTTGCCTTGGCATCATTTGTCTGGGGGTGAGTTTAGCCCTCCCGACCCCTGCAAGTCTGCATATGCTTTCAACTCATAACATTCAGCCGCATGACTGACGGTGGGTTACTTTAGGTATAATATAGGTATCTTGGCAACAATTTACGTACATACTGGATTCAAGAAGGCACTCCATAAGCCAAACGCATCACAGACAGGGCTCATCACCGCAATCTACTATCTTGGAACATGGATAAGCTATCTTTTCCTTTCACATCCTGCTGCCGATCGCCTTGGGCGAAGATGGGCAGCTTTTGGTGGAGTCTTTGTTACCTCGGTTGGTGCTGCTCTGCAAGCAGGTGCAAACGGCCATGGTGCTTACTCCATGATGATTATCGGCCGCATCATTTGCGGTATTGGACTTGCAGTGGTCTCTACCTCCGTTCCATTGTATCAGAGGTACGCGGTCCGCTCTTTGAATGAGAAGTATACTGAAATGGCGCAGTGAATGTGCGCCCACCACAGACCGAGGTCGATATGTAGTTATGAACCATATTGGGCTGGTGGCTGGACTTGCTGTTGCTTTCTGGTAAGTAGTTCCTCTTCATATCCGATGTCCTAAGTGGGCTAACAAGGCCAGGGTTGGTTATGGCTTCAGCGGCTGGACGACCGATAAAGGGAATTATTACGGTTGGAGGCTCTCAATCATGGTCCAATATATTCCAGCAATAATCTTCATGATCGGAGTACCGTTCTGCCCGGAAACGTAATTGTCTGTTCCCCGCCAGTTGAGAGGTTGCTAAACCATACAATAGTCCCCGCTGGCTTGTTGAGCATGGGCACATGAATCGTGCGCAAGCTTCTCTTGCATATCTCAGAGATTCCGAGCCCACAAGTGACGAAGTCCTCATGGAGCTCGAATCAATCCGCGCTAGTGTTGCTTCTCACAGAGCCGCGTCCGAGTCATCATGGACCGTTCTCTTTACGCATAAGCCACTCTTTCGACGACTTTGGCGTGCTGCGCTACTTCAATTTATGGCACAAATGTGCGGCAATACTGCCATGAAATATTATCTGCCATCAATCTTCACATCCCTAGGCATCGAGCACCGTCTGACACTCTTGATCAGCGGTGTTGAGAGTACACTGAAAATCGGTTGTACGATTATTGAAATGTTGATAATTGATAGGGTTGGAAGGCGCACAACGCTCGTGGTTGGTTGCGTGGTCATGGGAATCGCATTGTTGGTATGTTCCTAGAGACCATGTATCAATCCATGCTGACCTTCGCAGATCAATGGCGCTCTGCCACAAGCATATCCACACAATATCAATCGGGCATCAGATTACGCTTGTATTGTTTTTATTTTCTTCTACACTTTCGGTTATTCTATAGGCTTTGGACCAGCAGCTTGGGTCTACGGCTCGGAGGTTTGCTGGCTCCTTTTCTGCATTATGCGAGTACTGATGCAGGTAGATATTTCCGACGAATCTTCGTGCTCGGGGTCTCAACTTCGCCGCGTCAGGAGGAGCTATCGGATCCATCGTTGCGGCGCAGACTTGGCCCGTAGGGATACAGAATATCGGCTCCAAGACTTACTTCATTTTCATGGCTATCAATTTTGCATCCGCCTTTGTATGCTCACTCCTCGCCTACGTGATGCCCAGAATCTCACTAAATTCCAAAACAGATTATAATTTTTGCCTACCCTGAAACTAAACGTCGATCTCTCGAAGATATGGACCTCTTGTTCGGAGATTATCATTCAGACCGAAATCTTGTGCGGGGCGAGACTGGCTCTGACGGCCCACCGGAGGAGGTGCACGTTAGCCCAAAAGCGGATAGGGACAGAGTGTGAGTATATTCGGGGTAGTAGGGGAGGCTACAGAGGAGCTGGGATCTGGTTGGAATGTCACAAGGTGCCGGTCTGAAACACGAGGCGCACGTGGTCGGCATGCACAATTTTCAGAGCGGCGTAAATACGTCTGTTCTCATGACCAGGATAGTACAATGATACGTTGTTCTTCGCAGGAGGCGGGGCGTTTTGGGAGGCAATATCTTCTGCCTCAACTCGAGAAGATTTCCATTGAAGTCCTTCCATCCTGAAATCCTCAGTTCAATTCGTCAAGTTTGGCCGCTATTCGTTGCCGGGATTCTTGTACAGAAAATTTGAGACTAGCTTCTCTTGTTGGCAAAGCCATCAAAGAAATCGCCAATCTTCCCATGGTCGTTGATGTCAAGAACCATCGAAACATCTAAGTCAGGTTAGTCCCGAAACAATAGTAGAAGGGGCAGTACTGACGTTGATCTGGACGAACGATTGCAAGGGCACCTTTCTCTGGATCGATTCCGTAGAAGTCATACGCATGGCCATGCCCACTGTGGTAGCTTTCGTCATCGACGTATGTCTTGTGTATGTCTAAGAGGGGTAAGCAGGTATTTGGGTAGTTCTCAGGAGCCATTCTCACCTCTCATTTGCCATTTCCCGGTCACGGGCAAGAAACACTCTGGAATCAGCTCCTGCTCAGTCTTCACTCGGTCCCCGGAAAGGACCAGAATCACTTCAATGAAGCTGTCGATGTCTGCGCCGGGGGCCACACGTTGTCGAATGGGACCGGCGTCTGAGAATAAGTATTCCCCAAGCTGGAGTTGTTAGCACCGAGACTCGTTGATTGACTGGTAGCGTACCTGACTCAATCTTTTGGACGCAGTTTCCTGGCGAATGTCTCCCGTAAACACCACAATCCTCCATCGCCCATCGGCCTTTAGGGCGTTGACGAACTGTAATGCCTTTGCATCACAAAACCGAACTACTTGTTTGCTCGGAACTCGCATCCCAACTATAAGGTTTTTCGCAAGCTCTTGGTTGCTTCCTTTCGCGTTGGTGATAGGCGAATCTTCGTAAGTCAAAGTCAACCCAGCGGTAAATTTGCCCGATCTGACGAAAATCTCGCTGAAGTCCTTCAACCCAGGTACAAAAATGTCGTTGAAAGCTCCATCCACACCGTCCATTTCCTCCGTGCTGTTCTTGGAAGACATTCGTTTTACCCATATTTTGTCAAATTTGATCAAGTCAGCCGCTACCTTCTCTCGGTCAATGTTGTAAGTCTTCAGCAGCTCCGGTCCAGTTTGGCCTTTCAGCACCGAAGCCAGCTTCCATCCAATGTTATACCCATCTTGCAAACTGACGTTCATTCCTTGGCCGGCTTTCGGCGAGTGCGTATGGCAAGCATCGCCAGTCAAAAAGACCCTGTTGTCTTTCGAAAAGTAGTCCGCAAGTCGTTGTCCAATCGAGTAGGCTGACCACCAATAACAACCTGCAAAATCTACGTTGTAAGGACGAAAGATTTGCTTGGCTGCAGCTTGTAAGTGCTCTAATTTCACATCTTTCGCCACCGTTCCTGGTGGAAGCTCGATGTAGAGTCGGGACATTTTGTCCCCTTCTCTGGGGACAATGACAATAGCACCAACTTCAGAAATCATCATGACATGTTTTCTGATATCTGGGAAGTTGGTTTGAGGAAAGACATCCATAACGCCCCAGACAGTATCAGAAGGATCTCCGATCATCTTGTAGCCAAGCGATTTTCGAACGGCACTGTGTGCACCATCGGCCCCCTGAACTTGTTTAGCGGAAATTCAAATGAGGGCCGTAAAACTTACGAGAGCATATTTGGCCTCCCAGATCTCTTCTTTTCCGTCTTTCTCTATTGTCACCTTCACGGGATAAGCATCTGGGTTATTCGCTTGCTCCCTATCAACTTTCACTCCCAGAACCTTACACCCATAATCCACCACCTGACCATTGGATTTCTTCATATCCTCCAATAAAATCCCATTCACTCTCGCCTGGTTCAAGATCAGACGCGGTTGATGCGACAGTCCCGGCGCCGTAGCCGCCGCTGTTCTTGTCTTCGCAATTCCCCCTTTTCCATCCGGAAACCAGAAGGCGTTCTCTATAACGTGACATCCCTCTCTCAAGAGCCCATCAACAAGACCAAAACTCTCGAAGACTTCCACCGTCCGGCATTGCACACCATCAGCCTGCCCTTTCTCCAGTGGTCCCACACGAGAATCTACAATTTTGCATCTGAGGCCGCAACGCGCCAGCCAGGTTGCGGTGAGGAGGCCGGCGGATCCGCTGCCACAAATGAAGACGTCAACCTGTTCTGGCATTCTCGATTTTTTATGAAGAGACAAAAGAATAGATTAGGTTTGACGTGTGACTTCAAGATCACCAGAAAACATGGGATATATATTTACAATTTCCGAGTTCCGGAAGTGTCGTTCCACAATTGGGTTTGAAGTCTTAACTCAACCGTACCAGGTATATGATCTCGTACAAAAATTGAACAACGCCAGTTACAGTGCTCGGTCGAGAAGACTTCTTTTGGAATCCTGGAAGATCTTTCAGTACTACATTTGGCATCTGATCTTTTAATCAAAGCCACCACAAAGCTCAACCTGGCGTCGCCCTCATATATTTCCGGTTGGAGTTTAGGGCGTAGTGCCTCGTTTGATTGGTGGGTTGTAACCCGACCGCCCGAAATCCGGATTCCGGCAAAGATGACCCGGCTCCCGGATTTCAGTAACCTCGCCGAAGTGAGTCTATTTTGGACAGAAATCAAGGAAAGAAGTAGTCCCCACAGGTTTGTGGATGTAGTAATAACCAATTGAGTGTTGTCGATTTTGTGGTAAGGCATTAGTGGGCTGAGAGTTAGATCTGACGCAGTGCCAGGTCAGGCAGGTAAGTAGCCTCTTTAAATAAAGAAACATCAGTCCAAGGCATCAAAACCACAACTTATTAGTTTCAAAAGTATTTGAGAGGCTTGATGGTTTTTCATGGAGGGGTAGAGGGGCATTTATAAATTCTTGAGCCACGAATTGAAGGTCCAAACTGCAGACAAAAGATTTGTAATATTAATTTGCTTTGAAACTCCTCTTCATTTATTTTCGAGAAGCTAGAGTTAGAAAGTGGCGTTTGAAATGGAATGTGAATGTGGTAAAAGACTCTCTGCCATTTCCATCGTTGTGATGGCTCCCTCCCGTCTGGTCTGAGTTTCTCGGTTCTGGGATCCGTTTCCTCGGGACTGTCAAATATAATGCTATAAGCAAGATCACACGTTTTGAAGGTATCAAAATCAACGGGGCATATATTTGCGCCCGCATCATCCCTTGCCGGCGGATACATTAGAAATCAGCAGCCGTGCTCAAATCGAAGATTGCCTCAGAGCAGTCTGGACTCTCATCGATACTTCGATCTGTGCCGACTACTTTCGGTAGGTCTAGCCTTTAAGGACTCTCCGTCTTTCTGAAATGGTACTCGTTTAGACTGGGCAATATGACTGGACGAATGAGACATTAGTGCATCCCCGCAACTTGAGTTGTTGAGAAACGGCCGAGGACTTGCTCCGAGTGGAGATCCTTACGCACGGTCTGAATACTGTACTAGGGACCCTGAATGTACGGGGTTTGTCTGGACTGGCAATACGACCGTTGTCGGGAATCATAGATAGGAAAGTGCCAATGTAGCAAGGCCCCACAATCGGTCGGTCGTTGTGGGGCGTCACCGAACTCGATTTCTTACTCAGAACTTTGTTTTAAGACTTCAAGTATAATGGAGTTATACATCACGTTTAACATAGCGACGATTTGACTAATGTAACATGACTCTCGTGTACTTGGCATTTCTCCGTTACTAAGGGCTCGTCTGCGGCATGGGAGCAAACGAGCAAAATAGGTATCAGAAACGCAAAAGATAATTTCAACGGGTTGAGCCATTGACCGAATAGCTGTTGAACAAATGCCAGCTTTCAATTCTTGTATTCGAAAGTGACCAGCGACTGGAACCCGCCGTTTTTGCTCCCTGATGTCTCGCTTACAAAGTGAAACTTAGGACTGACTTGCCCGAATAGGCTGATGAAGTCGGAAACGCTTCGTTCTCTCGCATTGTGCACGGCCAGCATGAACATATCCTCGATGCTAAGGTTTGTTAGCAAGGCGTTATGGATTATATAAAGGATGATCAAGAAGCACTTACGCAATCCATTTCTCTCCAGCCGTTTTCTCTCTAGTGGCGGGTGGCTCAGACATACAGCCCTCGCTGATCATCACCTTAGATCCATCTTTCAGAGCCGGCAGAAGTGATGTCAGTATTTTGACAGAGTCCTCGTCTGACCAATCATGCAAAATTTCTCGGAGGATATAAATATCTGCAGTCACAGTCTGAGGGGTGAAAAAGTCGTATTTCATGAACGTGACCCGATCTTTTAACTTGGGATCAGCTTGCACAGCGGTGCTACCCATATTGATCGCCTCATCGTTCATTTCTTGCACCAAGAACTTCGCATCTGGGGCGACCGGTGCCAGTATCTGGCATGTGTGCCCGGTGGCTCCTCCGACCTGCTTCTGTTAGTCTCGAAGTTCAACTGCATGGGCGAAGATTCGGGACCCTACATCTACGATTGTTCCCGTAACATCTGCCCAGTTCCAGGCAGACTGTAAATGATGGACCGACCAAAGTGGTGTGTTTACTCGTCCCTCGAGATACTTGTGGTAAGCCTGGGCTAACTCCGGGTGAGCATGGAGGTGGGCGAAGAGATCCGGAGAGTCGGGAAAAGCAACATTGAAAGCTGCAGCCGGTCCTTGGTCGCCCTTCGTCTTTTGCTGTTCCAAGGTTTCTGCAAGCGCGAGGGTCATAGGAGACCCGACCTGTATCAGGAAACGGGAAAAGTTCGCAACGTGGTGGTCCCGCGCAAGAAGGGCAGAAGCGGCGGTATGAGCTAGAACACCGGGTGTGGGCTCCTGGAAGATACCATTACCTACAGCGAAACGTACCATACGGGCAAGAATTGGCTCTGGAATTCCACAGCTGAGTGAAAGCTCTTTGAAGGTGATCGAAGAGCCAAATGGTATTTTCTTGGGGAGGTCGAAGCGTGTTATGATGTCCATGCTGGCAGTGTCCGTGAACTAGACGGGCGCATGATTGTCAGCGACATTCATCTTTCAAACAGATTAACAATTAGCTACTTTGCCAACTTACCGACCAAGAAAGTGACAACACATGGTTAGTGGGTCCCAATGTAAGACGTATGATATCCTGGGCAGCGGATACCAAATCGTCTCGGGCACTGGAGATTGCTCGATCTATTTTTGTGCCTTCGAATTGCCCAAAAACATCATATCCGGCTTCATCGAATGTGGGTTGGGCTTTTCCCACAGCATTTAAGAGTTCAGAGATCTCTCCCGCTTTCTGGGAGATGGAAGCGGCAAGAGTTTCAAGAGATGTCATGTTTGCGTTAGTTTTAGAGAGGCGTAAAAGCTTGAGAACGAGGTATAAAAAGTTCCAGAACTTCTGAAATTTGTTTGACTCAATCAAAACCTACAAAGAGGTGTGGGGAGGTGTGGGGAGGTGTGTGAGATATAGCCAGAAAATAATCTTGGTGTCCCCGGAAAAGGGAGGTTTCGGAGTATCATGAACTCCACGGAAGTGCAGGCCCTCTTGGCCTGCCCGGTACACAGTTCAAACCTCTCGGGTTTTGTGAGAGAATTGCTTCATAGGAGTCTTGTTAGCATGGAAGCGGCTTGGCATTTGGCCTATCTCAACACCCCTCGAAAGCCCCCTCCGGCCCCGCGTTAGTCAGGTTTGGATGTACGTACAGGATCTCGAACCGGCGACCCACCTCAATAAATCGGCAAAAGAGGTCAGCAAGCTTTACCATAGTTCCAGTGACTTTGAAACTTAAAGGCAGCATTAGCAAAATGCCCATAACCTTAGCGCAAATGATGCACAGGTACGTGCCTCCAGCCGTTGTTGCCCCACATCCCATGCCAAAAACGGAAAGCCCCGGGCAACAGTATGAAGTTTGGAGGGTTTCCAATACCACAATTTGTCTTGGGATGGCACAACAAACATCACAACGGGCAAGTTTAGACGGTAAGTTTATTTGAAAGGTAACGGCGACTCGGGGCGCGCCGAGCGACTTCGTGCTGACTCCCGAGCATGCGTGCTGACAATGAAAAGATTGGTAGTTGTTACGAACCCTGAAAATCATTGATTCACAATCAATCGCGGGGCCGAGATAAGCTTCCCCTAGGATGAACTACCCCCCTGGGCGCTGTGGGGTTAGATGCATGGTGAGCTGGATTGTCCATTCTGCTCGCCACTTTTGTAACAGCCTGTCTAGAGTCTAGAGAAGGCAAGTAAGGTTTGTCTAAGCTGAAAAGAGCAAAGATCAAGTTTTTTAATAAGGATAGTTTCAATATATGGACCCATCGCGGTAATTTTATTCTTGAAACGCATTCATCATGAACTCCACGCAACAAAAATATTCCGGTATGAAAAGGCTTGTATCCCAAACGCTTGGAGAGATCCTCTTGTTTTGTCACCTTCTGGGAGTGGGGGTAGCTGCACTATGAACCGCTCAATTAAATAGAGAGGGCGCTATATTACACAGCAACGCAAACGAGAATCCGGGGGTTTGAAATAACTTCTCAAATGAAAATAGATCAAACCCCAAAAAGCGATTAAATAAACTTCAAACAATTGATACTAATCTAGTTTCATAGTCCAGAAAATAATGAGACGCGATTCAAGAATACGGCAAGAAACGGGTATACCTTCGCGCAGGCTGGTCAATGGACTCGCTAAAATTCATTGGCTGGCTCGCGGAATAAGAAATTGGCAAAAATGTTCCCCCACGGTTCGAAACCAAGATAAAACCGGGATAGTGCATATGCAAGTACTTCCCACAATTTCAGACTTCCCGGACCCGGCGTGAGATATTCGAATGCACTCCAGTCCCGCAGAGCCGCAGTTCCGAGAACCGATCCTCAGCAGCAGCCGATAACCGCCCTCCGGCGTTTCGCCTTACTATTGAGGCCGTTGTCACATGTACGCATTTGGGGGGGGAAACCCCACAGAGATCTGGATTTGTCAGTCTGGCTTGCTTTGCCTCTTTAAGTGTTGGCGGCTACCTTCTAGTGTTCGCAATAATCCTGCTGTCAGAACCCCCTTAAATGGATAGGGGTCCGGATCACGTGGTATTAGCACCCAAACCAAGATGCTCTAGAAATAAAGAGACGAGTTGGAACGAATAGATCTCCCAAAGACAATTTGGAGTAGTGAATGCTCTCTATATAAGATTCTTCGCTACAGCCGGAATGCGCCTCATTCGGGCGTCTGTTTGGTGCGAGGCCGAGTTGGTTGCATACTGTACACGGTACCGTATCTGTACGATGTGAGGCAAATCTTAGTTCCGAGTGATCGAGACTTACCGCTACGCATAATGAGGTATTTTCTGGCGAGAAGTGAGATCTATGGCGTTTTCTGGACGAATTGTATTCGAGATTGTGTGGTATCTCCGGTTGCAATGCATCTTCCCGTACATTTAGAGTGCCAACAGGCACCGAAGGATGTATTTATTGGTTCGGATCGGAGCTGGCTACCGAGTTTGCCCTAATTATGTCAGCTATTCAAGCACATTTTCTGTTCGTTGTCAGACAACTCACAGGCCCCAGCCCCAAATTAGTAGCTACAACGACGTACACTACTAAGCCGAGACGTCCGATCTGTTCAATACCTTGAAATCTTCTGCGGGTTACAAATTCAGCCGCAGAAGAAGGAAATTTTATGCTTTCCTAGCGCCTCCTAGCAAAATGTGTAAGATTTTAGAAGCGTATTAGCGGTGGGGGTGAGAGACTTC
This sequence comes from Lachnellula suecica, assembly GCA_007825345.1. NCBI lineage: Eukaryota > Fungi > Ascomycota > Leotiomycetes > Helotiales > Lachnaceae > Lachnellula > Lachnellula suecica. The sequence goes on along the minus strand of QGMK01000079.1, from coordinate 34,552 downwards.
TTGCAAGTTCAACTTGAATGGAGCTGATACGGTGACACTCCCATTCTGCCTACAATCTCATACTACCTAGTACTTGCGTGATTTAAGTAGCTTTCAAAGCCAGCCTAGATGGACTAGTTGTCTCGGAGGACTTCCCACCACCATACGGTTTAGAAAAGTTATTCTTATATTGTCTGTATTGTAACTTACCTCGAATTATTCTGTTCCGGTGTGCACGTTAATCACCATGTACGGTCAGTGTTGCAAGTAGCAACTGCCCGAATGGTGAGAATATCACTTATCGATTGACGCCATCGCTTCCAACCCGCACCCCCCCGGCCTAAGCAAGGGATGCCCCGAAAGCATGTGAAATCCATCAAAGCCAAATTCTAGTAGTGGAAGTTGCGGATTTGTCAGTCTGGGAGTTTTGTCGCTTGGACTATTCGACGAGATGCAGTTTCTAAGACGACTCAAGGCATGGATTTGAAAAGAAAATCAGAGTCTTGCAAGATCGGTCCAAGTTTAGAAATGAGCTCTGGGCCAACCGTAGACATTGTCAATAGGCCATTACCTAAGAAGCCGGATACGCCGAGCTCAAGCCACGTCAGTTTCACAAGAGCCGAAACTATGCATGAGAACATGCTGAGACTAAGCTGCCGCACCCCAAAAGCTCGCGGAGCTATCGGGAGTAAGATTTCAGTAGCTTTTTACTAATAAAAGACCAGATACCTATGATTCAAACTACCTGCCGTTCTCAGGATGACTTCATGGACTTAAATTGCCGGTCAACTCCGTAAGCGTATACTCAGAGACAAAGTTATGGGAGGTGTACTCAAAAAGCAAGAGAAGTAAATATTGTAGTAGATAATTTCGAAAAATATCTAAAAGTATCTACTGTGCTGTATTCTGATTAGTTACCGCGCACAACATGCTCTACCCTGTTTTGTGAATTGATGATTCAATTTCGAGTGGATTTTGACTACATATCAGTGAAAACTGCGAAAATGGTGCAATAACTTATTGAGTGGCTTGATTTATGGTCTCCTACTACGGTTAGAGACAAATTTGGAAACTTTTACTGAAAGTCTCTACCGACGAACCTTTCTCAGCAAGTATAAAGCCAAACCAATCATCAAATTACGAGAAAGAGTCCTTCCCAAGTTGGTATCACCATGCACGTTACCATTAACTTGAAACCATGTTGTGCCATATTCCTCCGGGGAAGTGAAATATCCCTAGTCTGAATATCCCGTCTCCGATCTCTAGATCTAAGCCAACTCCGATGCCATTCTGGACTAGAACCTGGCGGTTCCGGATGGTGCCGCTGCGGTTGGTGACTCTTGGAGTTTCGATACGTCGGACATTAAGCTGCCAATGCCGTCAATGCTCCCCAAGCTTCTCCTCCCTCTTTGTCCTTTCCATTTCACCTGCTTGATGATCACGCGCGAGGAGTGAAGTTAAGGGGGGGATTTAAGCGCTTAGCCGAAGAGCGATAAGTTTAGTGGTTGACCCCTGAATTTAGCGAGCCCAAGCCTGAAAATTTAGAGGTCGTTTTTTTGGGTATGTTTGAGAACTACTTAGTTCTCTATGCCCTTTGAGTTTTGAAATATTGATTTTGTGTTGATATGTTCGTGCAAGTTCTTTTTATGCCTCATAGCACGGGCAATAACGATGCTTTCATTTTCCGGCCCCCTACTAAGCCATGGGGAAGAACAGGCTAGAAGCTGCTGATCGCCGAACCATACTATCATAAGCTCAAATTGTCTCAATGCCGTTCGGACGCATACATACTGACGATGTTCAAGTCGGCATTACAGATGATGTGTTTCATGTAATTGATGGTTCCAAACTCATAGTGAAAACCTGTAAGATGGGAATACATTAAGATACAAAATCTTGTTCATTGCTACAAGTACCTGGTGGTGATCATATATTGGTGGTCAAAATATACTACCGAATGAAGCGGGGTACTTCGAAGTACCGATTTTCTGTGGGGTCCACTGCAGCGAAGCTTTTTAAGCCTCCTCCTGTAGCACTGAACTATCGCCTGACTAGCACCAGGATCAGACACGTTGACCACTTCGTGTCGTACTTCGTGGAACCCAAGTCTGCAAATTATTCGTCAAAGCTGTTACTATGATTACTATCAGTGTGGACTATCTGCATGTACCCATATTTAAAACTTGCTCATGATTGCCCGTATTTTTGTGGTGGATTGGGTTGCGGGATTTCTGTTTGGGTGCTATCACAGCCACAATCATGAGCTCAGGTATAACAAGAATGCAATACCAAGCGTTGCCAAGTGGTTGACACCACATCCAGCGTTTGCCAAGTCGACTATGTTATGTGACGACAAGCTTGGAAGATTAAGCGTTATCGTCAAACTTTGACGGCTTGACAAAAGTCTTAGTCAAAGGTAACGCTCAGCTAAAACCTCAAAACGCTGGACAAGAGTGGGTGTGTCGCAAAACTTTTCAAAATCTTGAGTTGCGGATATATTCAACAGACAATTGCTATATATTTTAAGTCGTTCTAGAGAAGGGGAGCGGCAGCTTCACGTGACGGATCTCGTCTGGTCTCAAAAAACGTTACTTGATAGTTGAGTTTGACTTCGATCCTCACAACAGAGATCTGCATGTGATGACCAGTAAGGGCATGGCCAAGGAACTCAGCCCCGGGATATTATGTGTGGTGAGTCAAGTATCACGCACGATTAGGCACATTTTACCCAATCAACCCCGCTTCTCAATAGGGCGGGTGAGATTATAGTCCAGTACCGAACCACACGTGCGAACAGGCAAGCCACAGAGAACGCCCTAGCGCCTAGCTCATCTCAAACATCATATTAATTGGCCAGCGCGGTGCACTGACAGCGCGAGTTTAAACCAGGATTTTAGCATGACGTGTGGGTCTGCAACAGGTGCTCTGATCTGCGGGGTAGCTAGTGCAGTTGTGTGTATCTGGGCTTGGCTGATATCAACACATACCTAAGTCAACCCGAACAAGATAAGGGGTATATAAGGGCTGCCTCGTCGATTAAGTCCTTATGGAAAGTCCAGGTCAAACACCGAAACTACAACATACTCTCTCCAAACTTTACCTCGTTTATATATAACACTACCGAACCCTCACCATGTCTACCTCTCAGAACGGGATCACTTGGGATGAGAATGTCCTTCGTAAGTTCGCCACTTACGTCAAGTTCTAACCCAAGCCATCATGAGGAATCTAACAATTGTCATTCAGGCCGCGTCGAAACCAACAAGTCCACCTCCTCCCGCACTTCTGATCCCGAAGATGAGAAGCACGACTGGAATGTAACGACAGACGAAAAGGACAGTTGGGCAAACCGGGAACGTCGCCGCTCCAGTGTCTGGAACGGTCTCGACGCCGCAGGTGTTCACAAGAAGAGATCCGATTCCAACACCTCAAACTCGAACCCAACAAGCGAGCGACGAGGCAGCATCCTCAGCTTGTGGAGCAGCGGCAAGGATAAAGATGGAAAGCACGTCCTTCATCATGATGACCATGACGATGTCGTGATTGTTGAAGACGGAGACGCTGTTGAGAAGGAGCAGACGAGCCCAACATTGAGCCCAATCGAGAATCGACGAGGCAGCATTCTGTCCATGTGGAAGGCTGGGAAGGATGAGAAGGGTAGATCCATTATTCATCACATCGATGATGAGTGAATCGCCTGACTCTTGATGGAGAAGAGGAGATGAGTTGATGATTGTGTTTCCTTGAAAGGCTTTGAAATGGCGTGACTAGGGATACCGTTTTCATTTCAGGCACTGTATTTATGACAAAATATACACTAGTAGTCACTGCTACTTTACTTCACAATATCTCCGTCGTCTAGTGGTATTTCCAGTTCCAAAACTTGATGATCCACTCTTCCGAGGCAATATCCAAGCTGTAATTTTAAATATATTTTTGAACAATATTGTTTTAAATTGTTACCACGCTCTGACGTCCAAACTCCCAGCTCCAGGGCCATCACTACTGTCACCCAAATTTATACTGTGTCCTTGAAAATTTCGAACCTTTTCTGAACATCATACATCCTTAGGGATGATGAAGCACTAAGATATTCTTTTGACAGACAAAAATTGGACTGGAGAGAAAGTCCAACAATGTTACAGCAGCCAAATGGAACGTCACGTGATGGGACTTTTACTGATCTTCTTTTGCAATATGGCTTTATGCATTGGCTGATTTCTTTGAAGGGATACTAGTTAAAGCTATAATACCTACAGTCCCCCATTACTTGAAGGCTTGCTGTGTCGCCCGCCGGTGAAATGTTAAAGTGAGTTCATATGAGCTTAAGGAGGGAATCTTGAACAAATATGCAGATCTCATCTAGGCTCACCTAAGACTAGGGTAGTTCTTAAATGCTTGGAGATATTTACCTTTGGCAGCTAATCTGAAACCGCGATATCCGTCATGGGAGGAGATATTTGGTTGGCCGCATCGCCTTCCCAGGGATGACAAGGACCTTTGTGCGTAAATTTAAGACGTTAATTCAAGTTTGCAGAACATTTACTTTTAGCTCGAATTCACGTCTATCACTTCTGATTCGCCAACTCGCTGCGCTTAGTCTTGAGTTGTAGTTAGCCTACTCGCCTAAGTATGATTTAAGGTTCAGCCCCTTTTCGCGGATGTACCTTCCTAGGGTTCTCCCTGAACCTGGGAAAGGCTTAATTCATATAAGGTTGTTTACCACGTTCCTAGCCCCATCTTACCCACGCCCCACTTCACTATTGTACTGGGGCTTGGTAGACCAATATCAACGGTGCTAAGATAGCATAAATAGAGCCCTTTAAATGTGTGACCCAGCATCATTTCTCCCAGGAGCCCTCATATTTATGGATACCTCCGACGCTCTTTTTTGATGACCACGGTAACATTCAGAGAGTATCGTGGGATTCCCGATGATTTCAGTCTTTCTGAAAACCCCGCTTAGAGGCCCTTCTGAAAAAACCTTGTATGGTGGGATGGCAACTCGCACAAGATCCCCCCGAGAATTGACGTGCCGAAGGCCACTTGTCTTGGATTCTAGTGAAAGTATTGATCATTTCAAGTATTGACAATTGGGGATCAAGCTAAGTCGAAATCATTTTGCTGTAGCTCCACGGGAATATCCCGGAGGAACTCGACACTAGAAGCTCTGGGCTAGGAAGAGCAGTGATAGCCAGTCCAAAAATTGTCTGAATATTGGGAAAACATGCTTTTTAGTGTTTGGAAGGGAAAATCCCCCGAGTGATGTCAGGTGATTCGTCTCGAGATGCATGGGTGAAGTCGACTGGGTAATCTACATTAACCTAACCTGGACTCGATATAACTAACAAAGTACCTGAACGTTGCCATTTGAATAGAACCTGTCCATAGACGGAGACCAACGCCCCGCACTTTTGGTTTGGATTTGTCCTATTTATGCAACCGATTCGCAGCTGCATGTACCCCGCACCAACATCGTCCATCACACCTCCGCTTTCCACACCTGTATCGCAACACTTCATAACAACGACTCGAATTTATAATCAGATCTTTCGCAATGTCAATCTTCGTCTCAACCTACTACCTGGCCCTCAGCGCCGGAAACCTTGCAGTCGTCACTTTTGCATTTACCAAGTTGTTATCACCCCGGCTGTCCGTTACACCACCAATCAGAAAGCAACAGGGTTCTTTCTTGGCGAGTACCATGGCGAGAGTTCAGGGACCGCTGCCAAGAGGATACTCCCCAACTGAGAAAGTCTCTTAAGTACATAGTGACTTTTTTGAAACTTGTTGGATCCTGCCGTCAGCAGTATTGAAACGAGGGCAGAGGCTGATTCTATGCAGACATAATGCGACTCTTGACTAAACTCGGACATGCTCAGGAATCTGGAAGGGGTCGGCGTTTAGAGGTTGATAGGCGTTAGTTCAGGACTAGTCAATGGGAATTTATTCTACAACTTTTGTAGTGATGTTTGGGAAATAACTCACATATTTAAGAACCCGCGCTTGAGGAACGACCGGCGTTGAATATCTATGTAGCATTGATTGTGATAATTCGCTCGCACTCTTGGCGTCGTCTCAAAAGAAGCTCCCAATTTTTTCGATAGATTTCATACTCTGCTAATTGATAGGCTCTATCCATGCCACTCGCTTTTCTTTGCCGCCGTGCTTTTCATATCGATCCATGTGAACGAATACTTTTCCTACAGACACGAGACCAAGTCAGACTACTGTGAATAGATGTATATATACTATTGCTTTTCGCTTACGTAGTACGTACTTAATTCGTAATCATTTGCCAATCTTAGTGCGTACGGTAAGATTGGAATAGGCTCGTTGAAAAAGTCACATGATTAAGATCACCCAAGCTTGAGGAAGGTTGTTTTGTCGCAGTAAGTTGTAAAAGTTCTTCGTATTTCTAGGTCTAACAGTATAACACCCGAGTTATCTACCGAGTCAATAGCAGGCACGACGTGAGGGAAACGTTTGGTTCACATAATACGAGTATCTCCACTTAACCATGCTTGTCACCCCAAAGCACCCGTCATCATATACCTTCCAGATCTGCCAGATCTGTGAGATCTGCGTGAGGCTAAACTCCCTGTTCCACGTGCACCTCTGCCCAGAAAAGAGCTTATACGGTCTCGAAACCGCCCCCCAAAACCTCTAGGATTTCCGTAACGGCGACTGGGTCTTGGATAGCCGGCGCCGCCATAAAGTCCGTAGATAGCTGCTCCGTGAGGATAATAACGTCCGTTTCTCTGCATTTTGTTCGATGGAATTAGTGAAGCCTTTCAGTTTGGTGGTGTTTGTTTTGTTTTTGTTTGGAAGTGAACTGCCGCCGCAGCACCAGAATATTTATGGTTGAAAATTATGGGAGAACCATTCAAAGGCAAGTGCTGATTGGACGCCTTTCTACCCTCTTCATTCGATTCACATTGTAGGAAGTTTGATCTTGGTCTCTCTTATTCACTTGGCAGAAGACTGGCAGAGTCGTATAAGAATCAGCAATCTGGGCTTTGACGGTATAACCGAGAGTCATCACTTGTAGACGTCAGTTTGGGAATGTGAACGAGGGGAAATATGGGAGGGCCAAGCTAGCAAGGAGAAAAGAGTAAGACCACGGAAAAGGAAAGCTGAATACAACCACCCGGATCATGAGCACGATCATGGGCCGTGCTATCTTCGACGAGGCAGTGTGAAGGGGGGCTTGCCGTAAACATAGAATGTCGGATAAATGGTGGAAACCCGAGCTTTGATCTCCACACCCTAAATTAACAACAGAAAAAACTTGTAGTTGGCGCTGAAAAACGGCTGAAGTTTCGATGCCAACTTTGAGTCTGTTTTCGTTGGGGTGTCGCAGCCGAGGCAAATATTTAGTTCGCCCCGTCGTATACCTTTTGAGGGGCCGGAGGAGAGTAATATCGTAGCTTATATCATTACAATGAGATAAATACAAATAAGCAATGGATGTCTCAGAGCGCGACGGCTAAGCAAATCCCAGTCTGTATCCAGGACTTCATCCGCAAAACATAGATCATGTGATGCTTGCTGAAAGGGGGGATAAAGTTCGGGCGATAGCTTTTCCAGAAACTTCAGAGATAGAAAATATCGGATGTAACATGTTTGAATAAAGTTTTGAATCTCATTGACTCAGCCACAAACTCCTGGGGCCATCCAAGAAAAAGAGAATCTCAGCGGTATTGAAAAGCAAGCCCAAAGCTTCAACACTTAAAATAGAAGGAACCAGAACCTAATAATTTGTCGAACATTATTTCATACATTTGCTCCCCCAGATTCCAGATCCCAAGGCAAACCCCGTTGTAGAGCCGTCGTTTCGAAAATCAGGGACTTACCCGATGGCAAGCGAAAACATCACATGAGCCCAAACATGTCCCACCATCTAGCCAGGTCCAAGCGCGGGTGGTGAGATGGTCAATCTGATCGTTTTAGAGGTGACATAAATTCTCTTGGGAGTGACAAGACTCTTTAGGACGAGATAAGACTTCCGATGAGGTAAACAAAGCAATGAGCAAGGTAAGGATCTTGCCAGGAGCTGAAGCTGGTCAAACAGTCAAAAGGGCCTTGGGATCCACGGCGATAGCGATTTTGTCTTGAAGTATAGATCTCTTCTGGAAGAGACGAAGATCCATTTGATCATTAAAGCTTAACTTATACCCTCATTTTAATTCACGTTTGTTCATCTCAACTCAAGATGAAGCTTTCCATTCTTTTCGCAGTGACGCTGGGCGTCCAAGTAATTGCTCTTCCCGCTATAGTCGTTAAAAAAGAAAGTGGAAGTGGCATTACAGGTACGTACCCCCTTCATAACCTATGTAACCAGCGGTTCTAATGTAAGCAGTCAACGGCGACGGAACCACTCAGGTCGGCAGCTCCACGGGAATCACAGTAGGCGCAGACGGCCAGGCGACGAATGTAGGAGGCGCAGATGGGATCAATGTTGCACCAGCAGCTGCTGCTGCGAACGCAACTAAGCCAGCAAAGGCATCTAAGGCGCCTAAGGCTCCCAAATCAACCGGAGTGGCAGCCGCTGGAGCCAAAGCACCCCCACCGCCAGCGAATGGAACAGCAGCAGCGCCCCCGACACCGCCCAAGGCCGCCGCTAATGGCACAGCAGTAAGTCAAATTCTGCCCTTCTTTTCACTTATTTGGAGGCTCACTTCCTCGATTTTTGAAACTTCCCATATGATACTATTTGACTCTTCTCTATAGCTTCCACCTCCAAAAGGAACCGCTCCTCCGCCTCCAGCATTGGGAGCTGCTGTAGCGCCACCTACACCACCGGCGAGTGGAATTGCAGCCACGCCCCCGGCTGCGGCCGCTCCAGCCAAGAGCTCGGCGGATTCAGGCGTTGCTGGGCTGGCGGCGTTGATTGGGGCTTTGCAAGGAGCCAGCGCAGGGACTCCTGCCGCTGGTGCCGCGAAACCTGAAGCTGCTCCAGCAGCATAGACACAAATCTTATTAAGAGGCCGGGCTTCGAAATGTGGGGCTGTAAGAGGAAGCGCTGGCCTAAACGGCAGGGTAGAAAGAGCCGGATACGGACAAAAGGTCAAGGGCTGGCCCATCTTTCATTGGGAGGGGGGAAATAGCTGAGCAGGATATCGCACTAGATCTCAAAAAATGAAGACGTTCTGTATGCAAAGCCTTAACATGGAAGCTGGGCAATGCGTAGAGCTTCTTACGTCGTCAATGGCCGACAAACTCATTTGAGAGTCTAGATATTTGAAATTATCTAGATCTGGCGTCAACCATGACTTGGTGAATGGGAACAGATTCAACCCGCAACATGATATAAAACCAAACGAGACTTTAGGATAGGACAGCCCTACGAGTGGTTGAGCTTGGTCGCTACCAATGTTTCGCTTGGCGGTATTGCTTGTCTCATCGTCCGCCAAGATCCAAGATCTGAAAGCACAGATAGCGGCGGCCGATCTGTTTAAGGACTCGCAAGCGGTGCCCAATATAGAAATAGACGAAAAGAAAAGTTTTTATAATCATCTTCAGTGGCGTCAACCCGATTAAAAATCATCCCAAATATCATCCAAGCCAAGACAAGAGGTATGTGTGGTCTTATGGGTCAAATATCTTGAAGCTGAGTTATAAGATCATTGTGTAAGCTGACTCGCGTGTACCAAAAGCTTAATAAGAAGCGATGATTGACCAATTGTTGTTGGATGCTTGTTTTAATTAAGTGGAATAGCCGAGTTGCAAGGAGCTTAAGTCCGCTGCTTGGCAAGTTACAGTCAAGAACAACCGCTGCAAGATGAGATGATAGAAAGTAAGCTCGTATGGAGGAGAGATTGCGAATGATACTACGCATTCTTTCAAGTTTGGAATTGGGGTGAGAAAGCATGCCTGTTATCAAGTATAAATACCAGACCACCAGAACGGTGGTATTTTCGACATCTTCATGACCACTGCAAATTTCGATCTAAGCTGCAAAACAATTTCAAACGCAATCATGGTGAGAGTTTGATACACCCCTCCTCATTCAAGGCTTGACTAACTCCTGCAAAGCATCCCACTATCATCCGAGCCAGCCTCACTCTCGCAACCGCCTCCCCAACCCCCACCACCAACAAACGCAACAGCTCTCCTGTAACTCTAGCCATCACGCCCGACGGCGGCTGCAGCCAAAGTTACACTTTTAACTAGAACGTGACGCCCGGGCAGTGTGCCAGCTTCAACAGCGGAAGCTACGACGCGCGCTTGTCTACGCCAAACGAGCAGTGCGTGTTCAAATTTTAGGAGGGCTCTGGATGTACTAGGAAGGCTACCACTTGGTAGGATATGACCCCTTTAAGTCGTATAAAAGATGAAAGAGGAAAACTAATGCACTGCAGGTATGCGCCGCCGAACTCGGACAGCCATTGTATCCCGATTGCAAACAATGGAGGGGTGTTTAAGCTGAATGGCGGTGTGGCCAGTGTGTTGGTCAACTGTGCGGAAGATCAGATTTCTTGACTGATACTTATAAATATCAAAGAAAGAGGCTAGAAGTATGAAAAGTGGCGTTGAGCTGCACATCCTTCTGCGAAATACCAATATCAGAGATTCAAACCGCGAATTTCCGCCTAGAACCCTGCTTGCCCACTCGGATATCATTTGACTTCCGTTTCACGACAACAACGTTTGAGATCAAGGAAAGAGACGTCAACACGCTCGCGAGGACGGTGATTTGTGGATTCTGACTGCATTCTGATGTTGAAGTCGCGAACGCGAAACCAGAATATCACGGCCAAACATTCTTCCCCACCGACGAACCCCTCATTCAACCCCGCGACCAAGAACAACACCACCACCAAAATCTCACCCTCCCCAAGATGGCACCTCTCTACGCCCCTTGTACGTTATGTTCTTCTATATTGTACTTATCCTACAGAAGCCCTAAATACCTGCTGCTTCTTCATTTCTGTACGCCATGCTAATTCCTCTCAGTCGCCATAAACAAATCCGGCCACCTCAAAGTCTCAGACCTCCACAGCATCTACTGGGAAGAATGCGGCTCCCAGTCCGGTATCCCAGTAATCTACCTACATGGCGGGCCAGGTGGAGGAATCGACGATAGCGATAGACAATACTTCGATCCCTCTCACTACCGCAGCATCCTTTTCGACCAACGCGGTTCCGGAAAGTCCACCCCGCACGCCTCTTTGGTGGACAACACAACCTGGGATCTCGTGTCTGATATTGAGGCTCTGAGAGAGCATCTTGGCGTTGATAAATGGATAGTTTTCGGTGGCTCGTGGGGCTCAACGCTCTCCCTAGCCTACGCAGAAAAATACCCAGAGAGATGCTTAGGCTTGATATTGAGGGGCATTTTCACGCTCCGCCGCACCGAACTCGAATGGTTCTACCAATCTGGCGCCGACATGCTATTTCCAGACTACTTTGACGCGTATAAAGCTGTGATTCCGGAGGAGGAGAGGGGCGATATGATGAAGGCGTATTACAAGAGGCTGACCGGGGAGGATGAGGGGGAGAAGTTGAAATGGTAAACCATCCTCTCAGTTCTGGATTTTGCGAAAGAGATGGGAGTTGGGGGAGAGAGAAAAAGTGAGGCTAACGAGAAATAGTGCAGGAGCATGGAGTACTTGGGAGACTTCAACGAGCAAGTTAGTTGTTGACCCCGAGTACATCGCCAAAGCCGCAGACCCAAAATGGCAAGATTACCTTCCCTTATCTACCTCATCACTTCCCTCTCTCTAACTTCCAACAGGGCCCTAGCATTCGCACGCATCGAAGCCCATTACTTCGTCAACGGCGGTTTCATGCCAGATGGACAACTCCTCACCGACGCCCACAAAATCGCGCATCTACCGGTAACTATAATCCAAGGCCGGTACGATGTAGTGTGTCCGGCGAAGACGAGCTGGGATCTATACGTGGCGCTCGGTGGGAAGGATAACGCAAATGTGGAATATAAGGTGATTGGGGATGCGGGGCATAGCGCGCATGAGGTGAAGATCGAGGAGGCACTGGTCGCTGCCGCGGATGAGTTCAAGAAGCTGAAGGTCTAGGCTGGGTCAGAGTTGAAGACAGTGTTTAATGCTTCAAAAGTTGGTAAATGTGCCGCGGAACGTTATTCCCCGCCTCTTCACGGCATGCGTGTTTTCATTCCTCGTTCCGTATTTCGCGACCCTCTTTCTCGCGTCTCCGGATTGCATCAGAGTAGTATTCAAAGATTTGAGTCTTCTGAAACTGCTCTTGCCTGTTTCCATCGTATATTTTTGTCTTTTTATGAGCTTCAAATATTCACCCACAGTGTTGAAAGTTCAACGATATCACTGATCCAAAGGCCCCTTTCTCCGCCGATCCGATACTTCAAAAAGCGTGGTTCCCCTAAGAACAACGGAGCTATGCGTCGGTACACATGTCCACACTACTGCAGCCACACAAATATATCCCAACAAATCTCTAGCAGCTCCAGGCTGCATTATATTGTTCCTAGCGTATGTGATTCCTTTTGTTGGTGCATTGGTGTGGGTGGGCCTGGGATTATTGCCCCATGTTAGCATGTGCCTTAGGTACTATCGGAGTACTGTAATTGCCGAGCGCAGTGAATAGCACTTCATGTGGTATCATGTTCAATCATGCAGAATCAGTGCACAAAACACCGGGTACAGTTGCAGCATGGAAAGAGGCTCATGACGTTTTTGTACCAATAGTTTGCTCACTATCAAGCCGCACCTCCCCAAAAACACAACTTATGACAAACGACTGACAACAGTCATACCAAGTACTCAAATGAAATCCTTCATCTCTAAAATGCCAATATCTCCAACCAAACGCATCTAATAAGTAGCGTTTGGGTCTGCTTCAGCGTCACGTCTGTAGGTAGCACTTGGATCTGCTTCCGCAACAGGGCCAGCTGCACGTATGTAGGTTGCAGCAGGGTCTGCTTCGGCGACGGCGTGAAGCTCTCGTCGGTAAGTCGCCGCTGGATCTGCATCTCTGAGTTCATTGACTATAAAATCATCTTAGAAATGTTAAGGTATCCGCTCCAAGGACTCGATCTTACTTTGGGTCGGCAGAGCGAGCGTGATTGAAAAAAGTCCCATGGCCGTGATAGCGGACAGGAGTGATTTGACCTTCATGGTGAAGTAATAAGCTCTTTTGTTTGAATAAGGACAGCTGAGAAAGCGCTTGGGAAGACGTTTTTGTGGATTGATAACAAGTTCAATAGATTTGACGTGGAGTCCATGCCTCCTTATGAGTGAAAGCGAGAAAGTTTACTTCCATATGACGTTGGATCATCGGTAGATGCATCGGTAAGCATTCGTGGAAGCGTTCCGGTGGTGGTGCTGTAGATCTGAGCGGTCATGGTAAGCACACGGATAACAAAGACTTCGCGCATACAACAGTAATGCTGCACTGCAATGCAGGCTGACAGGCTACAGAGAGATATAAAAGAACCAACCGCATATTTGCTACATTACGTACATTTTACACAACTAGTAGCTGTGTTCCAAACAAATATCAACTCGGAGCTGAGGTACATCATAGAGCTCAAGGACAATCGACACAAATTCTGAAGTCTATCTTTTCTTCGAGCATCATGAGTCACCCGCAAAGAGGATATCACGCTCTTGAGACGGATGAGTGGGAACTTGGGAAGTATAACAGTGGGCTTGGCCATGGGCTCGCCTCAAAAACACATGCCAAGTCGAATTGGGAAACCAAAATCATCATGGGAATGCTCATCTTATCGAACATCATTACCCTTGTTATTCTCATGCAAAACACTGCAGATCCACGGCTAGAACTCGGGCAGTCAGGTATGTTTCATTTTTACTTGTTATGCTTGAGTTCGTGTTAATGCTAACGCCAAACGGGCCACCTCGTGAACTCCCTTCGGGAACTCGAAATATCATTTGAATGGTACACGGATTTCTCCTCGGAAAATTATACGCAGTCAGATGAGCTCTGGGGGAACGTCCGGCCTTCGCATGGCCTTGTAGCTGTGGACTCCAAGATAGCTGAGAAGCAAGGCCTGCCAAACTCGACAATACTTCCACACCGAGAAGGCTTTCCTCCAAAGAAGGTATATCTTCTTGAGTCATATCATCAAATTCACTGCCTGGTAAGTGAGCAGAGTGAGAGCCGTGCTTGCCCGCGTTGAACCAATTGAACACAGAGAATCATTCGAACCACACTTCGACAAAGCATGGATGGCCAGGAGCTGACCTGGCCAATACATCATACATGGCATTGCATCGATACTCTTCGCCAGGTAAGTGGCACTTTCTAGGGTGGACGCACAGCTAATCACTTCTCAAGTCAGTGCAGTGCAATGCAGATAGCACAGCGCTGAGGGCGGTCGGGTGAGGGTCAGGCTCGGAAATGTCGCAGTTGGGATATCGTGCGTGAATGGGCTACGGCAAATAGCGCTTGCTATACCGACAGGGCCTTTGATAGTCCTTTTAACGATCATTATGGTACTTGCGATGACGGCACAGACGGACTTCCCTCAGCTACAGAAATGCCGCTGCCAAGATGATACTGTGCCACTCACGTCACAAGGTGTGTGTGGGGGTGAGACATCTGGCGCGAAGGTTGTATCCGCTCAATCGTTCTATCCTTCTTCATTGTCGTATGCTTTTTTTGCAAATGCGGAAAGTGGTGGCTAAAGTTGTGTTGATGTTGTACAAGTGCGGGAGACATTCATACTTAAGGTGGCAGGGCTTGCTGGCTATGCAATACTACTATAATACCATACCTAAAATGTCTTTGCGTATTACCGTAACATTCATCAATACCTGGCTTTCCATCTTCTATCCCTCGGGTCCCTTGCCCGAAAGAGATATGTGCCAAGAGTTCCCCAGCAAGGCTGACCGAGTAGACCTGTAACATTGCCGTTTGGATATTTTATAGAGTATTATTGCCCGGCATTTATCCTACTCAGAACATGCAAGGCGGGGGCAAAGCAACGGTAAGCCGGGAAATTCCCCGAAAATCTTCCTACGCGAAAGTCGTGTGTGGAATGATGGGGAATGGAGAACCCCCAGGAACATGCTAGTGCCTGTCCCATTATATCAACAAGCCTATCAAGCCACCTCGTGTTTCAGGATGGATCTAACAAGGCAGGTCGCAACTCCTAAATCAATATTATGTGCAGCTGTAGCACGTCGATTTTATGTGGCCGCGCTCTTCAAATTGTTCTGCGTGCTGATCACCAACATTTGTGTCGTGCATAACGGGGGCGTCAGAGCTAGACTAGCCTGCCCTGTACTGTAGATCTTTATCCCGCACACCATCACACCACTTCACCAAAACTATGCACCACAAGTCGACCGGGTTAGAAATCCTCCTCACAGGAACTCAAGGAACTCCCCTCGATCAATTGTTGATTTGCAACACACCTGAGATGTCCTGCGGAAAGCGTGACTTTATGTTTCCTACCCCAGAGAGTTGGACAGAGAAGCTTTCTTGCCTGCTATCATAAGCTCTAGTTTAATATTCAAACCATTTCGACGAAGAATCGGACCATACCAAATATGTCGCAATCGTCACCGCCATCCCCAAAGACCTATGTCAATCCAGCAGGTGTAATAGGAACTTCTGTAACATTCATTGTTCTAGGAGTAGCTGCTGTCCTCGGGCGATTCTGTATTCGCAGGGTCAAACGTTCCTCTCTCGGGGTAGATGACTGGCTTGCACTTGCAGCGTTGGTAAGTTTACTAAATTGTATTATAGACTCGTACAGGCCAGCTAACAATAGCTAAGTTTCTCACTATCCTGTACTGTATAACACAAATTGTTGGTATGCTTCTCCTGGGCGAACCTCTTCACAATAACTGATGTGAGATGCAAGGCGTTGCTATACACACAGAAGGATACCACTCTCCTCCTGCACCTCATGGCCTCCAGTCCGCTACGACAGCTTTACCACCTATTCAAATCAGGTTTAAAAAGGTCAATTAAAATTTCAAATTTGAAAGCGCTTCATTGACCAGTGTAGATTCAATATATCCTGTTTCTATTATTTGTCCTCGTCATTGGATCTATTCAGCTTTCAACCCTCTTCTTCTATCGACGCATCTTCCTCGGCCGAGGCTTCAACATCGCGTGGTGGATTGTGGTCGTTGCAACCGCCCTATGGACAGTCATATTTTTCTTCACAAGCGTATTCCAGTGTGGCACCAATTTCTCAGCGTTCTGGGGTTCTTTCGCGGACAATGCCGAGCACTGCTTCTATATTTTCGGGGAAGTTGTAGCACTGGCTGTCACTGATGTTGCGTTGGACGTTGCAGTACTCGGGCTACCTTTGCCATGGGTAATCGTTGCCGCTCAGTAGTAGAAACGTCTGTTTGCTGACTCAGAAACAGGTATGGAAGCTACAAATGCCCACGAAGCAGAAGATCAGCATATCTTTTGTCTTCCTGCTTGGTTTGTTTTCCGTCGCTGCTGGCGCTACACGTATGGCCATGAATATCGATGTAAACTTTTTGCACCGTAAATGTCTCGAACCCACAGGCACTCGCAGATTGCTGATAATATTCAATTAGATCCAGGTGGCACCGTTCCAGTTCTCGGTCTACGCGCCGACGATGTTGTCGGTAAGTCTTTTCATCTCTCCCCGCCCCTTTCCTCTCTAACCACTTCTACTAGGAATCGTTAGCTTCACACTCTTCTGGCAACTTGTGCAAGCAGGTGTGGCGCTTGTAGCCTCGAACCTCCTCACCTTGCGCCCTCTCTTCTCCAATCTCTGGCCAGACGGGCTTATAAGCAGTGTCCGCAGCCAGCTGTTCTCGAACTTCTCCTCACAAGGCTCGAAGACGCATATTCACAGTAGACAGGCAGAGCACAGCTCTGACGACTTCTCAATGCCGTTGCATACGTTGCATACAATGAAGAAGAATGAAAATGGGGTCCATATCAAGGCGAAACAATCCAGGGGTTGATAGCGCAATGTTTGTTAACGGCGCATAGCTGTGTCGCTCAAAGTTTCTTCTTAGTGGTATAAATGAGCTTACTATATGCTATCCTCTCTGTGCCCTGTTCTCGAATTGGTAAAGCAATGTGTATCGTGGTAAGAGAATCAATAACATCTCAATTAAAAAAAAAAACGTTTTATCTCTGTACTAGCACAACCCTCACATAGTCCAAGATGTTCAACCTAATACGCACACCTTCTCATATAACCTTTCTACGCTCAAATACAGCCTCGAACGGACCCGGGTGTGCAGCAAATTGATCACGGGTCATCGTATGCATGCGCGTTCCGTCTTCACCGGGTGCGGGACGGATCGTGTACTCGGTCAGAAGCATAGCTACAATCATTCGAATCTCCACAAAAGCAATGCGGCGCCCCAGACATAAATAACGGCCTGGGAAATAGGGTCAGCCCGCCCAAAAAACCACAAAAGTCCAATTCACATACCTTGGCCAAAAGGCAGATGGCCGCGCGTGTCCAGAACAAGATGGTTTTCAGAAGTCCAACGCTCTGGGATAAAATCTGCTGGTCTTACAAAACATTCCTCGGCTATTCGTTGATGTTAGTAGTCGGTCAATTGATAGATAGGAAACAGTGATAGACTGACATCGTGCGATGCTGTATCGCGGGACCTGGACTGTGACATTGCCGGGAACAATCTCCTTCCCAATCACCAAACCCTCAGACGGAGTGTCTCTGAGGCTCCCTGTAAGAACGACTGGATGTAGTCGTAGAACCTCCATCAAGAACGCATCGAGATACTTGCAATGCTGCAATGCTTTACGATCGTTGTGAGGGACTACGCTCACCTCCTCGTAGACCTTAGCCGCTTTCTGTGGGTGCATGGCTAACCTGTAGAATAAGCAACACAGGGTTCCGGCAATTGGATCACTGTGTTCAGACTCAATCAGCAGTCATTGGAGACGGTTTTTGGTAGTGTTGGGACTGACCATCCGGAGGCGATCAATGAAACGCTATCACCTTTCAGTCGGAGAAGCTCTCCGGGAGTACTTCCTTGCGCATATGCTTCTTTGATAGCGTGGGAGGCCCAATCTTGCTTCTCAGTACCATGCTAAGTGCCCATAGCTTAGGAAAACCCTTTTAGGAACGGAGTAGAAGCAACTTACAGCCATCCGCTCCTCTATCTTCGAAGATCCCCACTGCTTCATGCCGTTGAACGGACCAAAATATGCAAGCCATGTGTTACAAATCTGGTGAGCCCAGCTGGACCGCAAGTCTGTATTAGTGACCAGCGTTAAATGAGATTATCTTCGGTCAAGACCTACGGAATTGGCGTCATCTGGCCCATGAATTTGGTTGCACCGCGCAACAGATCAATTCCATGGCGCCACTTCTCGCTCGTAAGTGTATCAAAAGAATCAGAGAAAGTGATATCACCGGCGCAGTCGAAGGCAAACCGTTGGAAATTCAGCCTTAGCTCCACCGCCTGTTGGGACACTGCGCATCGTTCAATGATCGTGTGGAGCAGGTGCGCATGCTCCAAGATTCGCTCGTGATAAATATCAATATCTATCAATATCAGTCATTTTCTCGCACTCCGGACTAGCTGATACGTACTGCTCTCTGTTAGAGCTTGAGACCAAATTCTTCTTCGCCAATCATGCGCCTTGATGGAGCGCTCCGTTTCTATAGATACTTCTGGAAGTAGAAAATCGTAGAAAGGCGCCCTGGTACACTGATTTTTAGGCCCGTCCATGGCTTCCAAAGCGTTCGGCGTGAAGATTGCGAGCTCATTTGGACCTGGGTCGTATTAGATTGATGGAAAGGACTTGCTGTCAAGTCAAAGATTCTACCAAATCTTACCAACCCGCACAATGTCTCCATACTGTTTCCGCAGTTTCTCCATCAAAAGATGATTCTGTGTGCTCCGACAGTGGTAAAAATGCCACAACTTCGTTATGCGAGCTAGAACCGGGCCAGGGTATTCTCGCAGGCGGTGGAAAAAAAGGCGATACACCACCATGCTGGTAAACAACGCAGCGAAGAAGCTACTGGTGATAGTGAAGACATGTTGGAGAGTTTCATATTCTCGGTATCCGTTATGCCTTGACTCCAGGGCCAAAAGTACGAGCGGCAGAGCTAACGAGAGAGCACAGAGTTCAGGAGCTTGACGGTGCCACTCTCCGCGAATAAAGATGGTATTGTGGGCCAAGAGGCCAATGACTGCAGCAGCGATATTCTTGGATACTAGCATAGTGACTAATTTTCATATAATTTATATCTGCAGCGCCTTGTAAGATAGCAAAGAGTTTACAAAGAAGTTGCAAGACAAAAGGAATGGATGTGTTTTGTAGTTTTCGGTTGTAACTAAATTTATACCGTATAAGATTGTGTTTAGCAGAATCTCACTAGTGTTATTTTATTGATTATTTACTGAGCCGTAGATCTTACCGATGGCTAAAGCTTCAAACCATGCACGGCATCAATTTTTCAAGTCATAACCTGCCATATGCGGCGTCTACCCATGCATGCCCGCCCCTTAGGTCTGCGATCGGCAGTATTGTCTGCATGCACGAAAGTTCCCATATTAGTCTGCCGGCAGCAAGTGAGTTGTTTCAAGGGCGTTGCCATCGATCGCCCGGTGGATATTCCCCCGAGACCCGGGCTGAGCCCCTTTCATGCATGCTTACCGATTCTTGCTGTGTAACCAGTATCTACTGTACAGCCTTAGGTAACCACAATCAAATCTCCTGCCTGTGTATATCCCAACACACCTCGAAACTTATGCCACTATTCAAAAACATGGCATTCCCAAATCCAAAATCATTAGTCGAGGTAGCGCGCTCTATTCTAGCAGCCGCCGAAAAGCTTGATGGATTCTACGATGGGGAAGCACAGGAGTTGCGGTTCCCTGGAGGCAAGCCAACGAGTGAGCAAGGGCAAACAATGAGTCGTGTCGTGGAGGATATGTTGCATCTGCAGCGTATGGTGCTGGGCCCCTTGGGCAGTATTATGAGTAGCTCTGTAGGTTGAGCCAAGTCTGACATTTTCATGTTATAACCCCCTAAACTTGTCTCCGCATTCTTGAGAGCTGTACTTACGATTTTAGGGTAATATGTATGATATTGCCTGCCTGCACGTCCTCCACGACTTTGAAATTGCAGAAGACGTGCCCGCCGAAGGCACAATCACAATTGCCCAACTCGCCGCCAAACATGAACTCCCTACTGTGCAACTCCGCAGCATCGTTCGACACGCCATCACCAACCGCATTTTCACAGAGCCTATTCCCGGTGCCATTGCGCATACGCCTATATCTCGCCGCCTCGCCCACGACCCCGTTATGCGCGCCACTGTGGGCATGCTGGCCGATGAGATGTTCCCAGCCGCCGCCTGCCTGTCCCGTACTATGCGGAAGCATGGAACTTCTACCAAGGCGACAGAGACTGCGTGGGCGCTTGCAAATGATGCAACGCGGCCTATGGTTGAAGAGCTTGAGGCCGAGCACCCGGAGCGCGCTGCGCAGTTTGCGGCATTCATGAAGTACAATTGGACTGTACAGCAGCCGCTGCAACCGCTGATTGATAACTTTGATTGTAAGCATCAGCTTCTCGCAGTACAACTGCTTTTTTAATATTTATCACTCAACGCTGAAACGTTTTTTACTCCTGAGTTGTTCAGTCCCCACCTACTCCTGCTTTACGCTTTTAATTCTCTTAACATTAATACTAACTCGGAGGTTTTGGTGAACAGGGGCCGCGCTCGGAGCGCAGCACGTCGTTGATGTTGGTGGCGGCATGGGCCACGCCAGCATCGCGCTCGCAAAGGCTTTTCCAGAGCTTACATTCACAGTGCAAGACTTCAAAAAAGTAGTACAGACTGGAGAGCAGCTTTTCCTCTCAGAGACAGACTCGCAACCCGAGCTTCAGGCCCGCGTTAAATTTATGGCGCACGACGCTTTCGAGAGCCAGCCTGTGAAAGGGGCAAGCGTCTACTTGCTCCGTTCCATCTTCCATGATTGGCCGGATGAGAGTTGTGTTGCGATCTTGCGGGCCCTGGTGCCTACGTTGAAGAAGGGGTCGAGGGTACTGGTTAATGATTTCGTTATGCCTGGGCCGGGGGAGTTGGGGTTGGTGGATGAAAGGCGGGCGAGGTAAGCTTTTGACGCCAAACATTGTTCGGTCGTTAATGACGAGTGACAGATCTCTGGATCTGACCATGACATCGCTCTTTAACGCTAGGGAGAGAGAAGCGAATGAATGGGGGCCGTTGTTCGAGAAAGCAGATTCGAGGTTCCGTTTCAAGGGGGTTAGGCCGTGTGCTATCAACAAGACTGGGTTGGCAACTAAGAAGCTGCTGAGTATCATTGAAGCTACCTGGATAGCATGATTGAGATTGTCTAGTAAAGAAAGGAATTGGCTGGTCTGAACACTCCTTTGAATTGGTGTTGCGTAAATGACATGACACATGGTCGGGTCAAGTCATATGGTAGAAAGCATTCAAAGCAGAAAGGTTCAACTGGAAGAATAATAAATATGCGACTTTGAGATTCGATAGCATGAAATCAAAACTTCGCAATTCAAGTAGGAGACTAGGTTAGCCAGTAAAGTATGCTACCGTAAGCACAATATCTTACTGTCCCACCGCCGTTATTCTCCAAGTCTATTTGAGAAAAAAATCAGGTTAATGTATTTGAGATTGGATTGGGAATTCGGGAATAACCTACAATGCAGTCCCGGAAAAATGCGCCACCTTGTTTCCAATTACTGCTTGTTCTTTTCACTGTGTCGCCTGAAGATGGTAAGTTAGAAAATCATGGGCAAAGTCTTTCTATAAGCGTATTCAACGTTGATCTTTGGTCCGATAAAGGAGGGTAATTAGACTTACAATTGCCAATTATAGCTCCAAATATCTCTCTGCACGTTGGATACATTTCCGGTCTTGCAAAGTCGGCCTCAGGACAATTAGCAGCCTGCTCCCACTCCATATACATACCTAGCCCATGCTGTGAAGGAAGGGAAGGAGGCTGATCGAAGTTGGTGAATCGGAACAAGCCCAGACTAATGGCCCTGGGCACTGATGAGGAACAGCCTGAGCGAATTCATAGTAATAGCTGTATGTTAGATAAGATCGCCGATTTCTATTCTGGTAGTGGCCCAGTGAAGTACTAGATTCCGCCCCGTGACGCATCAAGCAAATGTGAAAATTAAACCCACGTCCGTTACGATCACTAACATTTGCTAGTTATTGAAAGTCGGAGGATTATCCCCTGATATTGGAGGCAAATTTTGGCCTGCATTAGATCCTACTTGTGGCCAAAATTTAATTAGACCTTGCAGTACGCATACGCGGTCACCAGCCTGGAGCCGTGAGGAATTCAAGCCTTGTCGCCAACAATCAACCAACAACCAACCCAACTACCAACAACCAACAGCCGATCCTTCAGCCATCAAACAAAGATTCGGCACCTCAAGTCGCAACACAACGTCTTCGACTGTCAATTTCCTGCCCAGAGCAAACTCGGAATAATAGACGAGAAAAAACAGTCAACAGAGCCAGACTTGTTATAACGTGTTCATCATCGAAGTAGCCACCGCCATCTACTTCCGTTATTCTCGGTCTTCCTTCTCATGGTGTATCAGTAGCATTCACCCCCAAGTGTCTTACTTCTGCAAAGCCCTAAGCAAAGCAAAAAACCTCGACATGATCCCCAACGTCAGCCCCTGGGTACTAGTTCTAGCACTTACCGTCACGTCTCAAACACAAGCAATAATCACAACCCAACTCCAAGTTCCACTCGCATCGCAACCGCAGGATGCTGCACATCTCTCACGAGGATCCAAAGTACCAGGTAACGCCCCAGCATATTACTGCTCTGATCCGAAGACCGACCTCTTCGAATTCGAAAGCTTCGATATAAGTCCAAACCCACCAGTATAGTACGCTGCTTATACTCAATGCCACTTGAAAGCCGGCTAACAGATCATCCGCAGTGGCGAATACGTTACTGCCCGCATCTGGGGCTGGTATCGTGCTCTCACAGGACCAAATCCCGCAGTGAGATACAGCAATAGCAATAATGATATCACGTGGGTTAATCATACTTTCGATCTTTGCAATACGTATCAATTGGATACTTTTCAGGGCACGCGAATGGCAATTGGCCGGACGTGTCCACCTAAGCAAGAATGGGCGGAGATAACATACTCTTATCTTTATCAGAATCCGTGGAATAGTCCGCCGAATGTGCCGGGCAATTTCTCGCAGCGGGCGGAGTTTGTTACTACTGATAATGAAACGGTTTTTTGTATCGAGGGTACGATGTATGTTTGAGAGGAAGCTTGCAAGGGGAAAGTGAAATATACTAGGGTTTGAACCTTGAAAATAGTGTGTGTGGAATTGAAGACCTGGGCTGGGGAAAAGGCATCTATATCAATCCATTGTCAAAGACCGTTCTTAGGTGAGGTGGAGGTGGAGCGGACCGGGGAGGTTGGCCTGTTGATAAGGGTATTCGTGGTTCTTGCTTGGACGAGATGTATCATGTCTAGGGGAGGTGAAGAGCCGGCCTGCTGATTCGTGTTTCGGTGATATTATATCCATAGATACGGAACAAAGTACTCTGGATGCAAGCAGAGGGTACCCGAAAGAGGTACCAAGCCCATACGCGAATCGTCGAACGCTTTTGTCCATCGATGCCAGCTGAGTTTTCCGAATATGCATCCGGACCAAAACAGCATCTCAATTGGAATAGATTACAGATATTTTGTTGAATTACCCAACAATTCACATCAAAGTAATTGTCTTGATTTCTGCATCTGCAAACGAATCCCCAATCAAATCTTGACCATCGCAATCACGAAAAAGTCCAATCCGCTTATACTGGTCGCCAGAAACGTATCTCAGAATCAGTCCAACTTATTCAGAGTGAAACCGAAACAGACAGATACAATGAACATTGGTGACTTCTGCTTCAATCATGTATTCAGCAGTGCAATCCAACGCAAGCATGAAATTATTTCGAGATCCTTGGACCACAAATCTTCTCCCGTTTGAAGGGAGACGCAGGAGTTGCGCTGGCATGATAGGCACTTCTAGTCGAATGAACCCGCCTTCGGGGTTCCCAAATATGCTATTTTTCGAGACTGCGCATCCGGCGTCTAGTATACGAAGGCGATTGTTGGGAGTCCACCAAACGTGAATCTCATCCACGCAGAAGTTCAAAGATGTATCAACTGATTGGATGGATGCCCACGACCAGGATGGGATTGTGCCGTTCAAGCTTCGAGAAGTATGCGTGTTGGGTTTTCGTCCGTCCTCTTGGAGGCATGGAATTTGATACCAGCACAAAGAGGGCAAAAGATTGGACCTCCAGTGCCCAGCAAGATAATCGCTCTGGAACGCTGGTGATAAACGGCTTGCGATTCCTGCCAGGGCTGGCAAACGATCGTTCTCATTTGTAAGACGCAATTTCGAAAAGTGCTCGAGGGTATACGTCCAAAATCTGTCCATTTCCAGCTTCGAAAACTCTTGTTTGCCTGAGCCAATCATTCCGTTCAAGAATCCTTTGAGAGAACCAAGGTCGCTTTCAGAGGCCAAGGGTTCTTCCAAATTTCCACATTCACATCTAATAGTAGATTTGCATTCCCACACTAGCTCCTCGTCATGAAAATGGACTATCCGGGGAGCGAGAACCCTTTCCTGGAAGGCCCAGGCTCTGGATGACAGGGGTACTTGATGATAGGACACTTCGGGAAGGAGGTCCAGGAAGCTGTGCGCGGCGACTGGAACTGGGCGTGCGAAGATCACTGACGATTCTTGGCCTTCTGGAGCCTGGACCCTGATCTGCTTCATGGGCGTCGTTAGCGTTGCACCTTCATTTGTTGTCCACCGATCAAAAAATAAACCACCCATACAGTTCCAGGATCCAGTCGCGGCAATCATCAAAGCGCAATTGGAATATACATCTGCCATTTTCGACGATTCAATCTCCCAGTCAACCTTGTCGCCCTGTATAATACACAACGAGTCTATCCAGAGATACCTGAAGCCAAGTTGACGTGTCACCAACGCTGACTGTTGAAAGGTTGGCGGAAGATCCTGCAAAGCAATGCCCTTCGCATGAGATGCAAAGGTGGCCTTAGTTGTTTTTGGTACTGTATCAGGTGGTCCCCAACAGTGGCTCAAGGTCACATATTCCGCTCCAGTTTGGCCGCTCGTTTCTACCAGCTTGATTGTTCGAAAGAAGCTTTCTGTCCCGAGGTCGAGGACCCTTTTGGGAAGAAACTTAGTAAGCGTAGTGGTACAAGAATCATGGGCACGACAAGAGCTCAATTGCTTCTGGATAAAGGAGGTAGAATACTCAAGGGTTGGCTTGAAAGGGGGCGCAAAATCCGGGCCAAGATTTGGAAGGGACAGCAGATTCTCTAATTCCGTAAGTAGATGTTGCTTGCCGATTGAATGAATCTTGAGCTCGTACCCCCTAATGCGTAAAGTTCAAAAACTATGAGTAAGTCCGAGTCGCAGAAAACATAAATCGTCGGCCGGTCTTCCTGACCCAACGTGATGGCCACAGATCCAGTTGACTGATCTACTGGGAAATCGACAAGAGGACGTGATGCTTTTAGTGTTTTTGAAATAGCGTCAAACACCATAGCACATGTCTGACACCCGCTCTGAGAAGATTTCTGGAGGTAGTTGAGGTGGGTATTGATCGTCCTATGAGGAGAGTCATAATTTGCATCGGGCCTCGGGTAGCAGACAAAGCTCATGTCAAGACAAGTCCGACAATTTGCGTTCTTGCATTCAAATAGGTATTCTTCTTGGGCTGAGCAATACTTGATTTTATTTTCGTAAAAGCTTGTACAAATATGTTCAAAATCGTTGCGCTTCTCCGAGTTCTCATGAAGGTATATACTCAGCTCAGCATACGGCCATGCCGAAGTAGGAGGATGAGAGAGACGTGTTTGGCCATCTAGTGTAACGTGGGAAGGAACCCGTCGTAAGAGCGGCGCATCTGGAGCGGCATTAACTTCGATGCCACCGGGCAGTTTAGAAGTAGAATATATCATTGTGATTGTTGACGGGTTTTGGGTGTTGGATTGAAGTGCGGAAAGAAAGGACGAGATGTGTGAAATGCAGGTGATAGATGTTGGAAGGCGCCTACCGCGACATATCTTGGCACAGCCCCGCCACGTGCTTCGGGCATCACTTCCTCCCTGCAGAAACACGAGAATACAGACGAATTACAAAAGTCAAAAGAGGTAAGAACCACCCAGAGATAGGCTGCTGCCCTCTCCAGCTGCCCTCTCCAGGTGCCCTCTCCAGGTTCGATTACGAAACATCGATTCTAGTCATGTGACCGTAACTTACAAAGACATTCAGTATGACTTCATATGAATGCAAAGACATACTATTTTGAACTTGAGCACTAGAATCGCCGGATAGCGCGGCCCAAGAGGTAGTACCGCCAGGATGGAAATGTTTGTCTTCGAGTCCTGTGACAGTAAGGGAGATTAGATGAATGAGCTCCGAAACGGTCATCTTTTGCAGCACCACTGCTTAGAGAGAACAATGTATAGAGTCGCGTTCAGTAGTCTAAAATGGGCAACGAAATATATCTAGGAAGGAAGTACATATCACGTGGTGTGATTACTTCACGGTCGCGGAGTCATATACAATAGCAAGATGGCGCATAGGAAGGTAAGAAACTGAATTCTATGAGGAGACAAATAGGCTCCATAGCATAGACACCAAGCACCCAGCAATTCTGCCGAAAGAGTCGTAACCATAAGATGAGAGATGAGAAAATTCACAAAATCTTTAATTCCAGAACGAAAACAATCGCGAACAGCAAAATCCTATCCCCAAAGGAAATCCAAAAACAATATTATAGCAACAGATATTAAAACCTACGCGCCGACTCCAAACAAAACAAAAACAAAAAAGTCATGGCTCTCAACCACAAGACAGGATACCCATGCCACCTTCCCCTTAGGCGCGCACAGTGGAGTTTTGGGAGAGCACTCAAAAACCCTTAAACACCCACCCCCTTGGAGCCTTACTCTAGCGTCCATGGATCGCCTCCCAAACTCTCATCATTCCACCCGACTTTAGGGGCCGTATTCTGTATGGTTTGTCAGGCGGGGATGCCCTTGAGAGAAGTCCCTTGGGCAGCCACGTCGAGAGGCGGCTGATGTCATGGGCTTCATAGATCTAGAGATAGACTTTGGAATTGCAGACCGCATGATATGCTTAATAAACAACACGGGTGACGGGAATAGCTTCAAGCCCGTGAGCGTGACTGCACACCGAGTACTGCGTACCTGCCTCCACCTCGACGTTGACGCCCGACGTTGCTTGGACATATACAAGATCTCACCGAGTATCCGGCAGAAGGAAAGGAAGGGAGCCAAGAACTCAGCTGTGCCGAATGGCTTGAGGATACCCGCCTGGCGGGGCGTCTATCTGGGTAGCAGCAGACTTCTGCATGCAGCGACGGCATCCGAGAGGGCAATGGCAGTTTGTTGTAGTGGTGTTTTGCTCGTCGTGATCAATCAGGTCTCGTCGGGCTGGGAGATTTGTGGAGTGAGCTTATGCATGGCCGAGACTGCTGCAGCCCAAGGGAAAGTCAAAAGCAAAAAGAGGCGAGCGAGCGGGCGGGCGGGACTAAATAATGCACGACGCAAACAGCAGTATGATAGATGAGTAGCGAACGAGGTTGAAGGTGGAAGTGGAAGTGGAAGTGGAAGTGGTGTGAGGAGAAGGAAGTTCGAGTGGTGGTGAAGGGAATATAATTGCTGGTCGTATAGGAGATTGAATAATGTATATGCATCATAGCGGAGAGTTCGTCGACGTCAATGCAAGGATTGATGGAAATTCGCCTCTTGGACGTCATTTCTCGTTTTCTCGACCTTGACCCCGAAACCCTTCTTCCGATCCAAAACCCTCCACTCAGAGAGCCGCAATTAAAATAAGTCGCGACCAGTTTTCTGCGATATTTTGTCCACGAAAAGTCCTTTTCGTGGTGTTGTCGTTGTTGTCTCCTCTTTGTGTGCTTTTTGATGCCCCTTTAACCATCCCTTGCGCCTTTACGCCTTCACGACTTGCTCTCCTCTCAAGCCTTCAAACTCTCGGTCAGCAGCAGCAACGCTTGCTTGCTCATCCATCCTCCTTTCGCGGGGTCGACTCCTCCAGGCACCTACACCACACCACCACAATACGAACGCCACGCTTCAGATCCCTCGCGATAACGCAAAAACCCCAGGAAATCCCACTGCAGCTCCCCGTCGCATCAGCCTCGATCTCCATTGGCACAGCCTTCGCCTACCACCTATCACGGAGGCCTGCCTTCACCCGGCGTGGATAACTGGTAGATTATAATTTGTATGCAGCACATCGCCCATCGCCCATCGCATCTGCAGGACATCTGGACTTGCAGTGCCGTTTCATACAGTTGCACTTCCATCGCATTTGCATTGTTTGCTGACTGCATTCTGTTCCCTCGCTAGATTCGACTCTGCTGTACTCGTACAGTACTATCATACATATCGCATCCTGCCACTTGCAGACGGAGCACCCCCCTCACCCTCACGTGCGCCAGCTTACTCCAGCATAAGGTGCTGCGGATCCTTCGAGCTCTTGCCTCGCTCCCGCAGACCATATATTCTGGCCTCATCGCAGACTTCCCACTGCTCAGCTGAGTGCAAGAAACCCCAAAGCAAGAAACGAGATGGGAGACAGATACGGAAGATATGCCCGCCCGCGCTCGCCGGTCTACAACCCAGCGAGGGCCTCCCTTCCCATCAACCTCAACGGCCATCATGAGCACCTCCATGTCGTTCCTACATCCCGCCGGGAAATCATTCCCCCTCGCAATAGCAGCAGCGCGTCCAACAGTGCGGCTACCAGCACCGTCACAACGACGTACAAGATCAAGGCCGACCCGCCGCCTCGTGGCAGCAGCGTTCGGGAGGGCAGTCGTACCCGAAGATCCAACACAGTGGACTCCAATTCCCGCCCAGCAGTTGTCAATACGGTCGTGCAAAGACACAGACCCGTAGTACATAGCGGCAGACCCGCGAGTCCCCTGAAGAACCCCTACCGGTCGAGCGAGGAGGAATACTATGCTGTGCCCGCAAGCTCGAAACACCCGCACCATCACCGCAAGAGATATAGTGTTACAATGGACAATGCGGATATGAATCGGCTGGCGACGGAACGGGAGACGAACAGACTACGGGTAGCTCCTGGACGGGAGGGAGCGGTATACACGAGCACTCGATCACGACCGTCTCATCCAAGCGCGGCAGTCAGACACCCAGATACCGTTGCAGACGATTACGGAGACGATGGATATGGATATACGAATCCACGCGATTTAGTACAGTACGATCTGAATAATAATACCTCTTCACGAAATCGATCAGCGTCACGGAGGGACAGCTTTGAGTCTGGTAGAGCAAGCAGGCCAACGAGCATTTCAAGTTACAATGATATTGTCCCACGGAGCTACGAAACGAGAGAACGGGGTCCACCACCTACCACCAGAGGTTTTGACAGAATCCCTCGAGGTGCGACTTGGGAACAGCCTGCGCAAGTTCGAATGCCCGTCGTCCCACCCCCACCACCAATGGAGCCAATTCAGCGGCCCGCAAGGGTCGACCCGCCTTTTGACGAACAACCGATAAGAAGAACTGGTTCACTCTCACACCGCCCAACCTCATATCATGCCGACACGAGAAGAGCACCGCGGGATGATTACTACGAAGTACAAGATGATCAGCCAAGAAGAGACAGATCTCACCGCCAAGAGCCAAGATATGAGGATGCAGTTGAGCAAAGAGGGTTTGGTATAAGAAATGAAAGAGCGGAGAGACCAGAGCGAGCCGACAGGCCGGAACGAGTAGAACGCGTTGATAGGCCAGAGAGGCCGGAGCGTGAGCGAGCCGAAAGAATCGAGAGATCTGACAGGCATGAACGACCTGAACGATCTGATAGGCCCGATAGAACAGAGGAGCGTTCTGAGCATAAGGGTCGAGATGCAATTGCGGCTGGACTTGGTCTGGCTAGCGCTGCTTTGGGTCTCAATGCTGTCAAGAATGCTTCCAAACGGGATGATCGAGATGATCGCGAGGAGCGGGAGGAGCGAGAGGAGCGGGAAGAGCGTAGGCGGAGGGATTATGATGAAGAGCCTCGTCGACACAGATCTTCGAGGGATGATACGATTGATTTGGGCGAGAGAGCTAAGGACAGACGCCGCCGAGATGATGATAGGGAGAGAGAATCACCACCACCCCCTAGAGATATTCCTCCTCCACCAAGGGATGTGCCTCTACCACGAGATAATCCTCCAGCGTCACGAGATATTCCACTACCACCAAGAACCAGTCCACCTATTGACAGAGATGCGCGACCGCCGAGAACTGAGCGAGACAGCGATCCAGACCGACGAGAGCGTCGTAGACATCGCGAATCATCGGATCCTAGAACACACTCTCGGTCCGAAAGCTCAGCATCGGATAACCCTCCAGTCCGACCTCGTTCAAGAGCTGGAAAGGAAGCAGGTGCTGGCCCGCCAGCGTTCAATCCAAAGGATGCCATGGATCTAATGGCCATGAAAGCAGCCTTAAATGCAAAGGATAGTGCTCCCCCAAAACCTGCCAAAGAGCCAGTTTCCCGATCTCCAAGACAATCTGTTACAAGGACATCTCAAGAAGCAGTTGACATCCGGAACGACCTGAACGAACGTCGATCTCGCGATCCTCTGGCACCAAACGATAACCGCCAACTTCGTGTCGTCTCTCCACCTCGCGAAAAGCCAGAAGACAAGCCAGTAAAAGGCATCCTCCGCGCGCCCCGCGAGAAATTCCCCGAAGACCCAAGCCCCATCCGCGAAGGCGTCGCCCCTCTCAAAGACGCCAAAAAAGACGGCGTTCCCCCTGACGCCCGCTGGACGAAAATCAGCCGCAAACTTGTGAACCCCGAAGCACTGGAACTCGGCAAGGAGCGATACGAAGCCCGCGACGACTTTGTGATCGTCCTGCGCGTGCTCTCAAGAGATGAAGTCCAACAATACGCAGAAGTCACACAGACCCTTCGAGGTACACATCCTTTTTTCACCCATCCCACATCACTTTCATACTAATTTGACAAAGCTACGCGCGAAGAATCCGAAATCCAAGAAGCCTCCAACGAACGCCGCCGCGCCCGCCGCGAACGCCACGAGCGGCATAAACGCGAGCGCAATAGTGCGGAGCCGCGCAGCCATGCCGCTGAGGAATCGGATACGACGGAGGAAGAAGACGATAAGCCGAAGATGCTGGACGCGCCGCCGCAGAGGGGTGGCAGGAGTGCGTTTGAAGAGGTTATGATGAGTGGCGGCTTGGGCGTGGGGAATGCGAGTGCGCAGCCGCCGCCCAGTAGTGTTAGTGTTGGGAGTGGGAAGGGGAGGTGAGGCGAGGAATGAGCCTGTACGAGTTTGCGGGTGAGAGATGAGCCTGGATGCGGAGTGAGGATCTAGGTGGGGAATGAAATAGTAGGCGATGGAGGGTGTAAAAGCGGAAGATCTGAGCGGTACTTACTTTACTTTTCTTGGTGGACGAATCTTGGATTCTTCGTTTGTTTCAGCGGCATTTACTTTTTTGGTATTGTGCTTGGTTGGTAGGAATGGATGGATGGATAGTATGAATGGTTGATGAATTGGAGTTCTTTTTTGACATTTGCTTTTTTGCGTGCGTGTACTGGCAAGGGTGAGTTGGGGGTTTTATTTCTATCTATGGTGCTGCATGCGTATGGTTTATCGCCGCGAGTCTACGTCTGATATCCCGTTTCATATTCCAGAAAGGCGCCCGCAGCGGTGGGATTTGTGTGTTATTGCGAGTGTACTGAAAAAAGTGGGCTTGTATTTTTCTCTCTACTGATGGCGCGCTGTGTGCGTCTGAGTTCGTTGCGAGTTCGCGTCTGGTATCCGGTTCCGATGCCTCAGGACGGCTTGGGGATGGCTTCTCAGCATGATCGCACGGGATTGGGGACGGCGCTTTTAGGGCGGTGGTTTCGTATTCAGGTTTTCTGTATTGTTTCTTGGTTCTATGCGTGGATTTCACAGCCAGGATGAGTGGACTTGGTTCAATGTGCGACTAGTTGTTGATGCTGTTGTTGCTATGTACAAATTGGGAAGTGTTTGAGCTGCTGATGGTTCCGCGCGTCCTTGCATCTACAGGCAGCTGCGAATACCTTCGTTTCTCCTGCTCCCACGATGCTTTCTGTTTCTACGACTTTCTGTTTCAACGGCTTTCTTTCTACCAACGTCATCATATCGCCGAAACTCTTCGGGCCAGTTGCCCTCGGGGACTCCGAGTTCCTTTCCCTAGCCCCCCTTTCCTCACCCGATCATGACTTCGTTACTACGTATGCAAAACTCTATTTCCTTCTGGCATTACATATTTCCTGTAATCTAATCGCTTTCTGAAGTCTTCTGATTATCAGGAGGAGGAGTCATATCGCCGGCATCGGTGTCGATGGTGCGAAATAGAGTTTACCGGCCCCCTTTTCATGTCGGGTGCTGCGTATATTTTTTTAAGGAATAGATCATGGGATATCTTTAGGGTGTTTGGAGGAAGAGTTATTGCGTGTACCGGAGTTTGGGTTCGATGGGGGGAATAGAGTTTGTTAGTGCTGTGGATGGGATCACGGGCGTGTGGTGGGATTTCGGAGGAGGAATCCTTGCGATGCTTCGGGAAACGCGAGGATTTGGCAGGGACGCATATGGAGAGTTGTCTGCGAGTGCTACTGGAATGAAGTTCAATTTCTAGAGAGTTTGTTCCTGTTTTTGTTTATGGAGGCTTGCAGGTGGTAGAATGCAGTGGGTCAGTGATCGACAGCGCGGCTCAAATAGAGTTCAGCCCTACGGCTCAAGTCTGTCAACAAACCACGGTTCCACCTTCCCAGCCACCTCTTCCGCATCATTTTGAAAGGCTTTTCGATGATCTAAGGGCTTTTTCCTCCGGTTTCGCTGCCACTATCGCATGATTCCATCCCCATGACCTCCAAATCCTTCCATTCCCTTCGATCACCCCCTCAGATGACCTCCTCTCCCCTCTAAAGCCCCCACAGTTTGTCCAAAAATTTGCCCTCCCTCCAAACTTTGTCGAAAAAAGTAGTACCGCCCTAGCATCCACACTACCGAAAAAAACATCTATATAAGGGAGCCCTCCCCCCGGGAATTTGGAGGGTAGATGCGCAGGCCCCAGTCTTACAATTCCACCGGGCTAACACCCGGTGTCGTCCAGTCGGGCTGGGGAATACGCAGGATTCCCTCTATCGGAGGACCGCTACGGCGGAGACGACCACTTTTTGGCACACACTCTTCCTTCGGGAATCTTTTTTTTGGAAGTCCTCTGGAGTACTGCACTTCTTCTTCAGAGGCACAAACCACTGCTCTTCTGGAGCAGTGGAAGGGTCTTCAGGTATGCTTCCAGGATGCTTCTCTTCCCTTCTCACTTCTGACTTTGAGCTTGGCTGACTTGTCTTCTGCTTGAAATTCAGATCGACATCGGCTTGAGGCTTCTTGGGTAAGTTGCCTTCTCACTCCCTTCCTTGCTTCCTCCTTCACTGACACTTCTCTTCATGCTTCCATCTTCTTCCTCACTGCTCGCACCTCACTCCTTTGGTAAGTTGCCTCCATTCCCACTTCATCACTTCCTTCACTGACACCCTTCTATGTCTCTTCATTCGTCGTCGTCTGCACCTCACTGTCTTCATCTGTCTTGGGTATGCCTCCATTCACACTCCCTGGTCTTCTTCACTGACGTTGCCTTCCAGTATCTTCCTTCTCTCTGTGTCTTTTCCTTCTCATTCGTGCTTCTTGTTGTTTCTTCCTCTTGTTGTTCTTTCATCGCCTCAGTGGGCTTCTTTTCTTTCTCGTCCTCACACCTTCCTGTCTTTTCATCTTGTCGTTGCTCCAATGCATCATTGCCTCAGTGGGCGTCCTCTCTCTCGTCCACACCTTCCTCTCTATACACCTCCCTCTCTGTACACCTTGCTTGCTCCGCGGAAGTTTCTGCCATTTCCACTATGTCTCACTCTCTTTCTCGTATTCCATCGAATAGGCTGAGAGGGCTTCGCAACTACCTTACTTAATGCCTGAAGCTTAGCAACTCCGGCGCATGGTCGGGTACTGTTAAGCCCTCAATGAGGCCGATGCAAGTGCAGGAATCTTTTCACCTTCGTCCACCACCAGTGTCGTCCCTTTCTCTCCCTTTATTTCCAGGAACTCTTCCTGTCTCTCCATCTCCTTTCCATAATGTCGTCGCTTCATCGCCCCAGCGGGCACTTTCATTCTCTGTCTTCTCTTTATACCTTCCTGTCTTTACACCTTCCTGTCTCATCACCTTGATGTCTTCGCCTTCGCAGAAGTTTCTGCCATCTCTGCTCCATTTCACTTCCAACTCTTTGTCTCCGGTCCCTTCTCGTGTTCACAGGTGTGCTAGGCACCCCAATTTCAAATCTTCAAATATAATTCAAACCATTTACCCACCTTTGTCCATCAACAGTGCCATCCCTCCTTCCACTTCTGGTGATCTCATCCCATACTCTCTTCTCTCCAGCCTTGTGATCCCATGCTCCATCTCGTCCCTCTCTCTGTGAACTTCCCATTCT
>QGMK01000078.1:0-47051 GCA_007825345.1 Lachnellula suecica | reverse complement strand
CCCATCTGCCTTCTTCGTCGTAGCAGAAGAACCAGGCGTGCTGCTCTTCCCTCCCGAGCTCACAAACTCCTCCGCCTCCTCCCGCGTAGCAAACTTCTTGTACTTCGGTCCCTTCACATCCTTAATCTGCTCGCTCGCCTCCCCCCAATCCTCATACACCCCCGGCTTCCGTCCCACAGCAACGCCATAGTACTTATCACCGCTGGGCTTCGCGCCCGCGGGGGACTTGCCGGCCACGAAATCGGCGGCGTCTTTGTATGAGAGGAAGGATTTATCTATTTGTAATACTTAGTTGGTTTTGTGATGTAGTAAGCGGTATAGGGATGGGGCGTACATTGTGCGCCGCGGAACCCCGTGGTGTGTTCCTGGCAGTCGGCCCAGGTCATGTACACGCCGGGCACCTTGCCGGCGCGCACGCCGTAGAATTTCTGGGGCGCGTCGTCGGCCAGCTTGCGTCTTTTCGAGATGCCTGACATTATGGTACAGTGTCTGTGTCTTCGGTAGCGCTCAATATTCGTCTGCGTATGAATATGGGTAGTGTGAGGCTGATGGAATGCTGCGGGAAGGGCGGATTTATTGAGTGGGCGTGGAAGAGTCTGGAAGGAGCTTCAGTTAGCAGGAGGTGGGAATTGGCGGTAGATAAAGAAGTCGGACAAAGGAAGGAGCGATGGCAGCAATGGCTACCCCAGGCAATTGTGGCTTTGTGAATGAGGGGTCTCGGATGAGATGACTTACGAGGCTGAATGGAATTGCAAGACATTGGGGCCATGGGGAGTACGGAAGTCAGCAGAATCTGCTCAACTCAGGGCACATTCCAAGAAATGGAATCATGGAATGCAGATCTGGAAACAGGTCTTTGTTGTAGGTGGGGTGAGTGAGTTGGCAATTGGGAAGTGGAGGTTGGGTTGCTTTGAAGTATCCCAAACCTGAAATTGGCTCGGATTTGCATGGCCCCTGTTCGTGAAAAGGGCCCGCAACCACCGATTCGCATAGAAGTATACAACCTTAATTCGAGGCCTCGGATTTTCAATAAATGTTCTTCTCATTCTTGAAAGAGCAATTCCTAAAGTTGCTATTGCTAGATGTACGAAAAGCCATGGTATTTCAGGTGACTATCAACTATATCACTCGCAGATTTAAAACAAATCCGAGCTCCAAATTTTCCTATATAAGGTAGGAAGGATTATTATCACGATGAGAACTTTACTTAAAACCTTACGTTAAATCGGATAGGGCAATTAATTTTTATAATTGAGAGGACCTCCCCGGTTTCAATATAAACACTATATTGGCCCCCACCACTCTCGGCCCGAGTAGCGTCATCACCACTTCCCTCATTTCCTCACTCCCATTCTCCTCTCCTTTCCATACACCCACCAGTCAAGCCCGGAACCCCCGGACCAAATACCCCATTCTAGTTACAAGCGATCACTGATCAT
This sequence comes from Lachnellula suecica, assembly GCA_007825345.1. Classification (NCBI taxonomy): domain Eukaryota; kingdom Fungi; phylum Ascomycota; class Leotiomycetes; order Helotiales; family Lachnaceae; genus Lachnellula; species Lachnellula suecica. Next base: position 45,612 of record QGMK01000078.1, on the reverse strand, counting down.
CAAGTTTCTAAGGTCATGTTCTCCAACACGGCGAAGAAGAAGCATGGAGCAGGTTTCCAGCGGCACAGCCGGAAGCACACGGAAAACACCAATACACCACGCAGGACGGCACATATATGTATTCTAAGTATTATGGTTTCTAAGGAAACATTTGGTATGTGGGTATGACTAAGGCTCCTGCCACGTACCGGCAACCACGAGCCAATTACTATTTTCCTCCAAGCAATCAATATACGATCAGCAAACCCCAAAAGTCACCTCTAAACACCGGCAGGAGGTCTAATTGAAAAACTGTACAATGCCTGCAAGACGCCTTATTTTGATAAACACAAGGAAGAAGAAGGCGCTTTACAAACCCCTCCCCCAGCAATAAACTGATGCGGATATGTTCCATGCAGACGGTATGTTATGTGGACTTCTCGTGTTGTGTAGAGACACGTTGCATGGAGACGACTATAAAACGAATTAGCAACCTCAAAACCAAGGGCATTTATGCGATCGCAAGACTTGCCGAAATCTTCAAGCGATCTTTGCTTTTGATTCTTCTTAGGAGACTTTCCGTGCATGAGGTTATCAAAGCCAACATTATCCTGGAGGAGATAGTAGAGACCTCCCATGATGCAGAAGACACCGAAGGAGAAGATCCAGATACGGACGACAGCGACAATAGATGTTTGACCCGCGTTTTCACCCGTCAGGAACCAACCGAAGAGGGTGAAGAAGGTTGCAAGGATGTCAACAAGCAGGATGGCGCCGGCGAGTTGAAACGAAGGAAGAGAAGACCAGAAAGGACCATTGGCGCGAGTGATGAAGATGAGCCAGTTCTCAGTCAAGGAGATCTCCAAAAACAAAACCGCGTCGATTCTGCCGAAGTTCTGGACGATACCACCGTTCTCACCACGAGCGATCATGGTCGTCAGAGTGATCCAGGTACCAACGGCAAGGACGACACCGAGGAGAACTGACATGCCCCAAAGCTTCGGCAAGTTCCATTTGACTGGTTTTAGGGAGAAGGGAGCATTATCGTACGCAATCATGAGAGTTGCAACATCAGCAAAGATGGCGATGAAGACAACCAGCTCAAGGTTCAGAGATCTGTTCAAGATCACAATCCAAAGACCAAGGAAGATTTCCAGATGGATTGACAAGGCAATACGGTAGACGACATATGCGTACATGCGGTGGAAAATTTGCCGGGAAGTCTTGAGCGCATCAATGATGGCGCCGAGGCCAGGAGCCAAAAAGACAATATCAGCGGCGGAACGAGCAGCATCAGAAGCGCCCTCGACAGCGATACCAGTATCGGCCCTTTTCAAAGAAGGAGCATCGTTGACACCATCACCAGTCATGGCAACCAGGTATCCACGGTTTTGGAGAATCTCGACGACGTTATACTTGTGTTGAGGGAAAACCTCAGCAAATCCATCAGCAGCCTCGACGAAATCATAGACCTCAGAACCTGGCATATCTCCACCGCCGCCGAGACCAAGACGCTCAGCGTCGTAGATGTTGGTACCGAGACCGAGTTGGCGGGCAGTTTCACGAGCAATGCCGACAGCATCACCAGTCAACATTTTGACTGAAAGACCGAGTTTCTTGGCTTCGTTGACAGTACGGGCAGTATCGTGACGAGGAGGGTCGGAACAGGGCATGATACCGAGAATTTCCCAACGACCTTCACCGCGCTTGCGTGCAACACCCAAGGAACGGTAGCCACGGCTAGCGAATTCAGCAACCTTGTTCTTGAAATCTTGGTCGATTTGCTGGTCGATGGGGTGATCCTCCTCGACCGTCTTCAGAACGAAAAGAGGTGAGCCCTTGACGCAGATGATGCGCTCACCCTGAGGTGACTCGACAACAACCTGAACCTTCTTGGAAACAGGATCGAATGGGTGATATTCAAGCATCCTGTATTTGGCGATAACGTTCTTGGCACGCGGATAGTTTTTGAGGGCCTTCAAGAAAGCCTTGTCAATAGCATCGATACCCTTTTTCTTGCGCTGAGCTGCAAGGCAAGCCGTCAACATAAGATCATCGGGCTCAACACCAGCGACGGTGTAGGGGTCGGCAAGGGACAGCTTGTTTTTAGTTAAAGTGCCAGTCTTGTCAGAGCAAAGAATTTCGACACCGGCAAGAGACTCGATGGCTGACAGCTTTTGAACGATGGCCTTCTTCTTCGCGAGAAAGGCTGCACCGACGGCCATGGTGGTGGTAACCACAGCCGGGAGACCGACAGGAACACCAATGATGGTAATGGCAAGAGTGTACTCGAGAATCACAACGATAGGGTTGGAGCGGTAGAAGGATGCGATCCAGACAGCCAAAAGGGTGAAGATGACCAAGATCAAGAGAGTCGTGCCAATACCGTTCAAAACTTCTGTGAAGTGGCCAACACTGTTGGAGGCTTGGTTTACCAGAGCAGCAGCACGGCCAACGAAGGTGTTGTCGCCAGTGGAAGTGACGATCATGAAAGCAATGCCGCGCCGCACAGTAGAGGAAGCGAAACAGACATCACCCTTGTGCTTGTCGACAGCGAGAGACTCGCCGGTGATGGAAGATTGATCGATTTGGAGGAAAGCACCTTCGGTGACGATGCGGCCATCAGCGGGAATGATAGCACCCTGGAAGGAGAAGTTTGTCAGTATTAAATCAAGATTTGAAGAAAAGGATGGCATCTTACATCTTCAATCTGGAGAAGGTCACCAGGAACGACCTGAGTAGCATCAATCTCTAAGAGCTCACCACCACGGAGAACGGTGGCCCGGTTTGCAAGGGTCTTCTTCAGCTCGTCGACGATACTGCCGGCTTGGTATTCTTGGAAAAAGCCGACGCATGCATTGAGCAAAAGGAGGGCGCAAATGACGCCAAAGTCGACCCAATCTTTGAGACCAAGAGCAAGAACAGCGGCAGCCTATGAAAAAAGATTGTTGTTAGAATGGGTTATCGGTGGCATAAGGAATGTTGGATCTCGCGTCTTCGCGCCTTGCACCCCAGGCGGAGATAAGAGAACACCAAGTATTCCAGGGTAGCACCGCGTGCAAAGGGTCGGTTTGATGCTTTGAAAAAAGAATCCTTGATGAACATACCTCCATGACGAATTGAATAGGACCAACGAAGAACATGATGAACTTGATGAACATGTTCTCCTTTTCTTCCTTCATCTGGTTCAAACCGTACTTCTTGCGGCGAACGACAACCTCGGCATCAGTGAGACCATGTTGGATATCGGTTTGGAGTTGGTTCTCTGGCACAACGCGTTCCGCCATGGGGTCGGCCTCACCCTCCTCTTCGGCCTCTGCTTGATGACCGTCCTCGGACTCGAGCTCCTCGATCAGAGCATTTATGTCCGTGTCCTCCTCCTCATCGTCTTCAGCCTTGTGGGGGATGACGGGCGAGACGGTGTTATGGTGCATGTTTTTCTCGTCAAAGTCGCCTGACTCGATGTTGGTGTTCAGGTGATTGGGGTTGTCGGGGTTGTCACTGGGGAGTAACCCAGTCACACCGTGTGTGTCCGCCATTGTGTGCGGCAGATTGAAGGTCGACTTCAAGCTCCGTTTGGCGGGGTTAGAAAAATTAAAAAAGCAGCAATCAGGAACCTCGCAACGGAGGTGGGGTGTCGAGGGGAATTGAAGAATCGACAGCCGAAGTAAATGAAGTGGGAGATTGCCACGAAGCGGACAGGAAGAAGAAGGTGAGCGCGTGTGCTCGAGGTCGAGGTCGAGGTCGAGGAGGGGTTGCCGAATTTATTAAGAAGAAGAAGAAGAGTGCGTGCGGAAAGAACGACGAGATATGATGGTGGCCCTTGGTCTCCAATGCCCTTGCCTTTCCACAACGGGCTGCACACACTAGCGGTGTCTCGCTTCCTGGACGGCGCCGATTAAGGCCGCGAGGGCCGGTCATTCATCCTCACTTTCCACTAATATCACTACCTAGGTACAGTTCACGGGGAAATGGGGCGACGCAAAGGGCAAGCACGCATCAGATAGGAGTCTGTCAGAATGCCAGCAACAGTTTGCGCTGCGTTTGTCTCTCCTATTGGTAGCCTCTGCGTGGGACGCTACAGATTGAGGGAATTACATCGGTAAGTTCTTGTATTGTAGAAACTGCAAGTGCACACTTAGTAAGTCATTCACTCATCGTAGTTCAAAGCTCTAGAACCCGCATCGAAGTTGTCTACGTTCTTAGTGGTTCTTAGTCAATGAAATACGGTACACTACATGGCTACAATCAAAAGATGCTGCTCCAGCTTGTGATGCCCCAAGTCTTCTCTACTTTGTATGTTGTACACTCTGTCAACGTGAACGCACGTCCTCAAAATGTTTGCAGGGGGGCATCCAAGATGCCCACCCCTTCATACCCCGGAAAATCATCTGTGCATCTTCGGGAGCTAATCCTTAGCCCTGCAAAACCTCATCCTTAATTCCACCGCACTACTTTGTACTCCAAGTACAAACGCCGGTTTACTAGAACTAGAACGTAATTGTAGATATGTAATCGAACAACATAAATAATGACGGTATTGGAATTCATATTTAACTAAATATACAAGTTTTCCGGCTCCAAAAATGATACGTGCTCAAAATTGAGCCTCACCATTGGCCAATCTCGATACATCTGAGGTGAGAGCTCCCTCCAGTCTAACCGCAACAGGCAAGAAGCTACCTACTTCCCTGCGCGGGATTTAAACGGTGCGGTCGGCACTGGCGCTGCTTTGACAGGTGGGTTAGTAAAAAACCCGGCTCTACTAATCTAACCTTGTAACGACGTGGAATAATCGAGTCCTGTCCTGGAACGCCGTGTTACCTTTGATAAGACGAGTCTTTTGCGACCGACGGACACAAACCGAGAGACTTATTAGTAAAGGAAAAAGGAAGTCATTCGGCCGTGAAGTGCCGTCCCGTGATGTCACACTGGGGTCAACTGGTGTCAATCGTGATTGAGCAATTCGATTTGCTACATTTACGTCTCTATCGTCTTCTTGTGGGATTGAGAACTAGAGATAAGTAGGCGTTTATCGGTCGCTAATCAAGGACGAGCAGGCAGGCATAGCTCGAGACTTACTTGAGGCTGAGAGATGGAACGTTCAATCTCTTGAGAATTCCCGTTTCTGCAGTCATCCGTACTTATGAAGCCAAATCATTTTGCTCCTCACCGGTCAATGCTCATCATCAAATCTTAGCAAATCCGGGCAACCGGTAAACCATATCTCCCTCCCTGCATGCGACTTCATGCCCAGATCTTTCACCAGCCAAAGCCCATCTGCAAAAAATGCGATCTTGGCAATTGATGAGCCCTTCTCCCTGTAATCAACCTCATATCCAAATGACGATTGACAGACAAGAAGCCAGATACGCACCAAATCGTGAGAGGGCCTCGCAGCCAAGATGCAGATTTCCCCTTGGCAACATTGGCATTGAAAGTTGTGTCCAGATTAGATGCTTGGTATTCATTGGCATCCGGAAATGGCGATCACCACATCACATTTCCGGATCAACCACTCAGTTGACTCGAAATTCTTCGAACATAGTTCAGACTACATCAACAAAAGTAACTGAAGGGGCGTAATTTATGTGGTAGCGTCTACCAGCAATTATGTTCCAGCTTTTGATACCAATCTACAGCTTCGTCCCAGACTTATGACGAGGAAAAGATTACTCGTTGGAGAAAGAAAGCGTGGGAGAAGTATCTTAGCTACAATAGTTCGAGCCTTGTTGAACATCGGTTCTATGAAAAAGAAAGATTAATACCCGCAGTTAGGGGGCATGTGAGCAGCAAAGTTTATGGGAGATTTTAAAGGGGTTGTCATGGGAATTTCTAGTGTCTAGTTGGCAGGCAAAGCTTGCTGTTGCTAAAGGTCCCAATCATGTGAGTACGAGGCCGCAGTCTCTTGTTTGGACGTCCCTGTCTACTTTACATCTATTATTGTTCACCGCGATAGCCAACATGATAGTTTGGCCCAAACTCCCAGCAGAGATTCGTCTGGCCGTCTTAGAAGCCTTGCTGCAAAATGGCTGTAGCTTGGCTTCGCTAGCCACAGTGTCACGAGAATGGCAGGCACTCATTGAGCCGCATAACTTCTCCCGGATCAAGGTGGCGGCGTCACGCGTCGTCGATTTGGGGTCGATGCTTCAGCGCAATAGGAGCCTCGTGCGCTACATTTGGTTTTGCTTGGAACTGCAGGAATATGACTGTCCTGAATGTGCACCTGAAGATGAAAATACTTGGGGCTTGAGCATCGCAGACAATCTTCTGATCGCCGCGGCGTTTGGAGATCTCTTCTCAACACTCAGTGCGTGAGAACCATGCAGTCTAGGCAGTGGGTTGGTGCTAGATATCAGTATCTACTCTCCCAGCGACTCGGAGCACTAGTTCAAATATCTGACTTTCGAGCCTGATCTTGATGATGCTTCCGATAGTTCTATGAGTAGCCGGAAGCAGTCGATGCTGGCCAAAGCCTCGGTTTCCGAGCCTCACCACGGATGGGCTGCTGGTAGTAGGACTTTCTACCCACCCGATAATGCTATCGACAAAGTCTTCGAGGAAATCTTTGACCAGGGACCGTTCGAAGATAAATTGCAAGAGTTCCAGTGGTGGCATCAACTGCCTTCAGTCCCGGCAGTCACAGGCCTGCTGCTCCGCCAGCAGAACCGCAGACGATGGAGCCCGCTTGCGTTGAGACCTATGTTTGCGCGTCTGCCCAGACTTCAGGAGATTCATTATGAGCATTGGAGGGAATGGGGCGATGAGCAGCAGCAAGAGACGGATGACAGTGAGTGCCAATGCATCCGTTCATTGTTCTCCGCCGCGGCTTTTCCCCACTTACACTGTCGGCTGCTGATAACTTGCTGCAGACTTTCGACTTTTGTTTGAATCGCTTTCATCCAACCGACTACGTAGACTTATACTCTTTGAAAACTTCGACCAGACGTACCCAGCCAGCTTCGGAAGACATTGGGACCTCGACCCCGTGCTAATCCCATGCTCATCTGTCAGCCGCGCAATTGCCAAAGCCAGTCTCGCACTCGAACACCTCTTTGCATCTTTCATCGTGGACGCTAGCAATTTCTTCAATGCTCGAGAACTAACCTGGACATGGCCCAACTTGACCTGGCTTGCGCTGACTTCCCGCTTGCTCGCGCCACAGGAGAGCCCGACGGAGTTGGATCACATGCTGCGGGCAGCAGCAGCGGCGGCGTTGAAAATGCCAAATCTTAGGACCATGGAGATATGGCGCGGAGAAACGGGATTGGCGGCCGTCTTCAGATATCAGCGCCCCGAGGCGCGAAATCGTCCTGCTGTGATAACCTGTAGGGGAACAGGGGAGTTGACACTGCGACCTCTCGTGCACCAGGCCTGGGACGCTGTGGCGCCGAGTCATGACGGCCAGGGACATGTTGTTGTCAGGGAGTTGCTGGATGATGATGCGATCAATTCTCATGGGATGCCATAAACCTTTTGAAATTGTCAAGGCCGGTTGTTCGCCCTGTTTCGCTACGGCAGATTCGGGAGGAGAATTTGATTCGAGCCGGACTGCAAATTTAATAAGGCGATTTCTGCCATCATTTGTGGAGGAGTCTTGGGCCGGACGGAAAGATATCTTTGAGAATATAGAGAACTGTCTATAACGTGGAATGAGTAATTAGTATCGTAGGAGCTTGAGGCATTATTCACCATGCAACTTGGCCCATAATCAGAGCAAATAAACCCTTTTTAATGCTTTGAAATTGTTCCACGCTTGTGGCACATTCAAATACCTCAAATCAACAATCTTAAGAGTAAAACAACAAATAAAAGTGGTTTAGCAGTCAAAACCCAGTTAACCTGTACGCTGAGCAATGCGGCATGCCCTTATTCTGATTTATGATGCACTTGTATAGACGAGCTCGGGGGAGGGATGTAAAGGTGACAAGACGTCCAGTGTGGCGGAGAAGGAGAAGAAGGGAACGATGATGTGTCCGGTAGCACAACCGTGACTGCCCGCCTGATTTCTTCTTCCCACGCTGACGATTCGAAGAATCATAGCAAACTACGTTCCCGAAATCTGCTTAAACTTGTAATAGCTTAGGGGACGCATGTTTCTTAGCAAAAACAGGATTATTGGAATTGTTGCTTCACGTGCGTTAATTTACCACTGCGGTCAACAGCAACGCCCGTTCAAGTTCAATGTTAAGCGTGCTAAGAATTTAAGAAATGGTGTGTTGAAGAAATGAGAACCCTAATGGAAAAGATGCAGCGTAATGCTGATTACAGCACGGAAGACCGAAAGTATTTTAGGAAATGTGTAATATCTATTTCCTCCCAGACCCAACGAGTCCAGCCCCGGGATAGCACGAAGAACACTCTGTACTTTTCCGATCGATGACTTCAGTGGAAATCGGGCCTGTTATCACCTTGGATATTTGGGGCGTTGCGGTTCGTTCAGCGCCTGGTCTGTTGTAAGAGCACGCAGGATTGCTCGCCGTAACTTTTCCCTCCTCATATCAAGATTACCGGCTCTAGGTATATTTTTGGCGGTTGAAAATGTCCCATTCTAAAGGCACACTCGAAAACCAACCAAATCAACACTTGCAACGGGGAAACGTGGAAATAATAGCAAATAAAACGGTATAAAATTTGGAGTCCAAAACTTCGGTGGAAATTGGGCCTGATATCACCTTGAATATCCGGGACATTGCGTTATGTTCAGCATTTAATCTGCTATACACTCCTATGTTTTCCCCACCATGAATGGTTCCAGACCCGAAAACAGGCCTCGAATTCCGGGCGTTATTTGAGCGTCCTAGATTCCCTTAAGTCTAAATCGGGCCTACAAAACTGGCTCGAAACCCGAAACGAGTAAAGCAAAAGAAAAGACGATTACACTTGCTTGAGGGCATGCTTCAAGGAAACAAACAAAAATCAAAACAGGTAGGTTAATTACAAGCTTCCAATCATTCCAAGCTATGGCGTGCCAGGCTCAGCGATTTTAATATCTAGGTCTAAAGAAAATGAACAATCGTCGTCAAGGGAGAAAGTCTATCTGCGTGAAGTAACTATTCCTTCTCGCACTCCCGAATTCCATGAACGCCGCTAATGCTTAGCTGTGACGGTTTCGCCAGTCAGCGCTTCGACGTATTGCTTGGCCCTGTAACAGATTTATTAGCAATTGCTCCTTAAGAGGAGGATAGAGGGGGAAGACTTACATATCGCCCATAGCAACCATACAAATCGTCTGCCAGACGCCCAACCCAATGCGAGGAACAACGCCACGATACAAACCCTTCATTCCATTTTGCGCGTAGATATACTTGAAAGTATTTGCAACTGTCATCTTAGCCGGCCTGTTGGGATCCACAGTCTTGCTCTGCATCTCCACGCGGATAACCTCAATGGGCTGATTCCACGCCGTAAGCCCACCACCCAGCGCACTCGCCAGGATCTTCTCGCCCGCATTCAGCTTGCCGCCCTCCTCCTTGCCCATCACCTTGCGGATGCCCTGCTCCGCCAGGCGGCTCAGTCCGAACCGGGAGCCCCAGTTGGTCATCTGCCGGATGGCCACGGCGTTGACGCCCTTATTGATGCCCTTGATGCCCTCCTTGCGGTAGATGTCCATGAAGGTCGCGAAGGTGCCCGGTGGCTTGACGCCCTGCGCGGCCAGCTTCGACTTGGTGATCTCGACTGTCTTCATGCAGGTGCAGAAGCCCATCGTGGCGTAGGCCTGCGCAACACCGCCCATGACTCCTCCGCTGACACCGGCTGTGAAGTCGCCGGCGCCGAATGTGCGTGCGTAGTATTCGGCTTCGGATGCGACGAAGAGGAGGACGGCGCCTTTGGTTGAGGCTTCAATCCAGGCCCATGGGATGAGACCTTGGTAGACTGTAATACAGACAGTTTATTAGCAGCTGTATCTGTAGATGAAGTATCTCAATGGATGCCAGAAGCTTGATACTTACAGCCAAGAACACCACCTCTGCCCCAAACGTGCGACAGAGCACCAGCAAAGCTGACGCCTCTGTTGGCAGCCATGGTAGTCTTGACGACCTCCAGCGGCTGGCCCAAAGTGGTGACCTCGAACATGTTCAGACCAGCTCCCAAGAGCAAGTTGCTGAACTTGACGGGCTTCTTCTCCAGCACCGGCGGGGATCCTGCTACAGCTGACATCGTGGGCGTATGAGTGTGTGTTGAGGGGCCCTGACCAAGGGATTGAGCTGCTTCGTCGCAAAGATTGAGGGTTAAAAGTTAAGTTTGGAGGTGCTTTGGATGGGAAGGTCTTGCGATGTAGGGCAAGTCGGGGGATCGTCGGTCACCGAAGTGGATAAGGCTTTAGGGGGTTTGTTTTGGGCGACAGGGGAGGCGAGGAGAACTGTGGTCGTAAACGTGAAAGGGAAAGGGTTGGGTGGAGAGCGCAGAACGGTGATTAGAATTGGGATGTGGTGATACGGCTTACTCCCAGTAGTCCACCGGGTAGATCAGCCAAGATAGCTAAATTAATGAGACCCTTGGAACCCAAAATCGGTGTTTGTTGAGGCGTTGAACCTCGCTTCAATTAAGGTTGCTCAACCAGCCTCGGGTCCCTAGGATTCTTCAGATTTAGCATGTGGGGGTCAATTCACTTTTTGCTAGAGCAGAGTTTGAATGTCTCACGCCCAGTGAGATATTTACAAAGCGAATGCTTTTGAGATCTTCTGATGTTGAGAGCGTGTAAAGCGTTATAAGGGGTTCCAAGGTATATTCGGCATCACGGAATTTTTGCACTTTCAAGACCAATCTTATCAAGATAGGAGTTTTTTGCAAATAAAGCACGAGAACGCTGAGAATAATGTACAGTGAACAGTGCTAATTGCTCCGAATCCCGTCTATTCACCCCTTTTCGTACAATCTTCCCACCCTTTACGCACTCCATCCAAAAAGCTATTCCACAAAGCACTTTTTGAGTTTACAACTTAGCTCCAACGATCTCAGCCCACTTCTCGGTGGAGAAGGACTTGGGTCGCTCGATAGGAGCTCCGACGGCACGGTCGATGATCAACTGAGGAAGCACACCGATGGCACGAGAAACTCCGAAGAGAACGGTGTAGTAGCTGGCCTCGGTCAAACCATAGTATTGGAGAAGAACACCGGAGTGCTGCGTCTGTTAGTGGAGAAATTCTGGAACGAATGCTTGTGGACTTACAGCATCAACGTTGGGATATGGGTTTTTTGTTTTTCCGTGCTCAGTTAACACACCCGGCGCAATCTTGTAGACCTGCGAAACTAATTTGTACCTACAAAGGGAGAAAGAATTAGAATGTTAATTCAGAAATGGACAGGAGTAAGTTCAGCGTAGAGCGGGAGTATCCCCGAAGCGAATGATAGGGGAAAGATAATTAAAAGAAAGGGAAAAATCACATGGGGTCATCTGGGAGGTGAGACTAGAGGAGAAGTCAGAAGAGAAGCAAAAAGGGGGGAGGTGCTAGGCTCACCTCGGCGAATGTTCGTTGAGCCATGTAGCGAGGATCAGTCTTTCGGAGAACAGCGTGGCCGTAACCTGGAACAACTTGTCCGGACTTCAAGGTAGTCCAGAGGTAGTCAGTGATAGCCTTGTCGCTGAGATCGCTGCCAATAGCTGCCTTCATCTTGGTGAGCCAATTCAAAACCTCCTGGTTGGCCAGACCGTGAAGTGGGCCGGCAAGACCGTTAAGACCAGCAGCAAGGGACAGCATGGGAGAGCTGAGAGCACTTCCAACCAAATGGGTGGTGTGGGCGCTGACGTTGCCACCCTCGTGATCGGTGTGGATGGTCAGGTAAAGTCTCATCAACTCAATGAAGTCCTTGTTCTCGCCGAAACCAAGCTGGTTTGCGAAGTTGAAACTGTAATCCTGATCCTTCTGGACTGGCGCAACCTTGCCACCCTTGAAAACGTTCTGGTAGATTCGTGCGGCGATGGTAGGAAGTTTGGCAATCAAATCCATCGAGTCCTCGAAAGTGTGTCCCCAGTACTCGGTCTTCTTCATTCCCTTGGCATAAGCCTTGGCGAATGACGATTCGTGCTCGAGAGCAGTGACAGCAATTGAGAACTGTGCCATTGGGTGGAGATCGCTTGGGCATCGGTCAATGAGCTCTTCGACGAATTTGGGGACGTCGGCGCGGGCAGCCCATTCTGCGGAGAGGTCGCGGACTTGTTGTTCGCTGGGAACCTCACCGGTCAAGAGGAGCCAGAAAAGACCTGGCTGGAATTAGTAAACCATTGCGAGACGGGTGCGCCATATTTCCATACCTTCGGGCAAAGGCTCCTTTCCACCAGGGGCCTTGGGGAGAAGTTCCTGGCATTCTGGAATGGTCTTGCCTCTGAAGCGAATACCCTCCTCGGAATCGAGAACGGAACCCTCCCAGACCAAAGACTTGATACCACGAGCACCGCCATAGACTTGGTCGAGAGTTACCTCGCCAATAACCTTTGATCCATAATCCCTGTTTAACAATCAATCCCGATTTCTTGTGAATTTCCAGCTACGTAATTGCTTACTTGCGAAGCTTCTTGATCTGCTCAATCTTTTCTGGCAGTTGCTCGGCGAAACGCTCCTTCAAAGTCTGTAAAGCGCACTGTCAGCGGAAGCTCCAGCAGAGTCTAGAGATAAGCCCAACATACCTGGGTTTTCGACGAGGAATAGCAGCGCATGCCATTGAAGGCAGCTGATCTAACATTGAAAGCGGGAGCTGTGAGGGAAGTCCTCAGAGCTGAAGTACCGAAGCGCAGTGCGGATGCCATTGTGTGCGGAAGGTGTAGGTGGAAGAATGGAGGAGGTTGAGGAAAAAGATTGAAGAGAGCGAGAACACGCCGAGAAAAAGCAGTGCAGTTCCCGGCAGCAGGTCTCAATAACACCGAGCTCCGTTGACGTAGGGCGAAATCGGATGGCACCAAGAGAATTGGCAGCAAACCCTCAGCGGCTGAGAGGATGAGGAATAATAATATATTCTAGTCAGGTCTCGATTTTTGTTTTTAAAATAAACAAGCTGCGGCTTCTATGATTTTCTGGTTCCATGCTCTGTGAGAGATTCACTCTTTCCTTGTCTGCGCGCACGTGACATCTCGCACCGCATTTGCCGCCCGCGCCATATGATAAAGGTGTTGCAAAACTCCTCATCTCCGCAACTCTCCTGCAACCTCAACAGAACAGCAAGTTGTGTCTATCCAAACTCTGCCACCGTATCGTATCGTATTTACAGATCTAACCATCAAGTGCGTCTCCTGTGAGCAGTAGCATATCGTCGCAAACCATTCACCACTCTTCGACAGAGCTCTGGCTCCCAAGCTTTTCGTGCCGGTCGCACCCACGTACTGTAGTCGCGATATTTCGAAGTAGATCGCCTCTCTGCACATCTGCATCTGCAGCTCTCTTCACCTCCATCGTAGCATCGTATTCGCAGAGGAGGCCATAAGGAATAGCCCCCGCATCTGTCGCTTGCTTGGTCGACGAAGGCCCTCTGCCTTTGGTAGTCTCATCCGGAAGCTGGCTCTGTCGCTGGTCTTGTCTCCCCAACCATGTCGTCCCCAGTAGCAGAACTAGAAGCTGGCCTCCAGGGCATGCTGTCCTTGAAGCCGCCAGGAGTCTCCGGATCGCGCATTCAGAATCTCACTACTCTCTGCTCGAACAATGTCCAGGTAAGCAACCCAAAATACTGCATCTTCACATCACGAAACGCACACGCTGACACCCCGCTCACAGTCCGAGTCTGTCCTCGTCCAGAAGCTATACACCCATTTTATGAGAGCCCCTGCATCCCACAAGCTAGGCGTTCTCTACGTTGTAGACAGTGTGACTCGAAAATGGGTAGAACAAGCCAAGTTGGCTGGACAAACCATAAACCTTTCTGCCGAAGACGGCACCTTCGCCGCTGGTGTTAATAGAGTAAAGGAATTATTGCCCAACTTGATGAATAATATTATCCCATCGTCTCCAGACAAAGACCAAAAGGTACGCCCAAAAGCTTGAGCTCAATAGCCTGGAAAGCAGGATTCGCACGACTTAGGTTGTGGCTTTGCACATAACGCTGCTGGCTCAACTCTGTTCTTTATGCACTGCCCAGAATCTTCTTCTATTCTATCTCCCCTTCCCTTTTTTGCGTATGAGCACCCACTTACGGTTTGATTATGTGTTGTAGGATAAGATCCGGAAGTTGATTGATATATGGGAGAAAAGCCAGACCTTCCCCATATCCATGCTGAATGACTTCAAAGAGAAGCTCAACGCTTCAATGCAATGTAAGAAACATAGCACTCTTCCTGGCCGCAGTGTATTTTGCTTTTCTTCTAATGCTCTTGGATGTTCCTTAGCCGAATCAACTACGCCGCCTGGAAGCCCGCCTGCAGATCTTCAACGAGCATTCGGTGCCCCGGCTGCACCCGCCGCACCCGCGCCTCCCACTGCTACTGCTACTACCACTGCCACTTCAGCTCCTTCAATTTTAGAGGCTCTTGCCAACTTGGCCCGCCACAACACTTCTGTACCTGCACCTATTCCTGCGCCTCAAGCTCACGCTCAGGCCCCGAGTAATCCGTACAATGTGTCAAGCGGGCCCTATAATGCTGCCCTACAGGCGCCCCCTTTCCCAACACTGCCTATTACTCCGCCTGTAAATGTGCCAGCCACCTTTGCATCGCTGCCCCAGGCTCAAGGACTGAGCAATGGGGCTCAAAACTTTGCCAGTAATCAAACAAACCCAAATCCGTATGCGGCTGTACCGTCAGTAATGCCAGGTATTCTCGATCCGGCTGTGCAGCAGCAGCTGTTGTTCGTAAAGGCTCTTGCAGACCAGGGTCTCACTCAAGAACAAATTTCGGGTATCATAGCTCATATGGGGCAAGGAGTTCCGGGGATTGGTGCTGGCGGACTGCCTCCTCCACCCCCGCAATTCCCAGTCCAGCAGCAAAATCAAAATCAGAATGGCTGGATGCCTTCCAATGGTGCTCCAAGACCAGATGAATCACGTGATCATAGTAGCTACCATGACCGCGAGGCTGTAAGATCGCCCCCAAGTCGTTATCGCCAGCGTTCTCGATCTCGATCCCCGCCTCGTGGATGGAATGCTCACGATTCGCCGGGACCCCGTCGCCGCGATGAGCCAAACAACTTTGACTATAGTAGAAACTCCCCTGCCCGAAACCAAGAGCGTGGACGAGGAGGCAGAGGAGGCCGCGGCAGTGACTATCGCCAACGCAGTCCTCCCCGCCGTGGCCGCAGCCCAACTCCCCCAAGATCCAGAGGTGGACCCGGCCAGAAGTGGATTGACCATGATCCTACTCTTGCCAAAGGAAATATCAAAGGTAGAACTCGAAAACCCCCTTACTTTTTAACAGGTTCTAACCGATTATAGTCCTCAGCCGGACCCTGTTTGTTGGCGGTGTCACGTAAGTTGAACTTGTTAGCCCATCTTTCGAGCCTTACTAACAATTGTAGAACTTCCGAGCAAGAGCTGAGAGGCGTTTTCGAAAATTATGGCCGAGTCCAAACTTGTATCGTCAACAAGGAGAAGCGACATGCTTTCGTAAAGATGATTAGCCGCGCAGACGCCATTCGTGCAAAGGAAGCAATGGAGAAGAACCGTACTCCAGATTCTCAATTGAGGGTATGTTCGGCAGCTAGAATCTATGATCTCCTACCACAGTGGCTAACTTTTCACAGACCAGATGGGGTGTAGGTTTCGGACCACGTGACTGCAGTGACTACCAAACGGGTGTCAGCATTATCCCCATTAGCAAGCTCACAGATGCCGATCGCAAGTGGATGTTGAGTGCAGAGTACGGGGGCAGTGGTGGAACTGCCATCGAGTCAGGCATGGTCGTCGAAGAGCCAGACATCGAAATCGGCCAAGGGGTTTCTTCCAAGGCCATCAGTCGCCGGATGCAAACCGACAAGGGGGGCAGCAACGGCCCGAAGTCAAGTCGAGATCGCGAGGAAGAAGAGGGACAGCGTTTCGGACGTCGTGGCGGCGATCGAGACCACCGACGTGATGATGATCGCAGAGGTGGAGACCGTAGAGACCGCGACCAAGGTATCAATGCCCCGCCCAGCATGCCAGCAGTCCCTCCGTTTGGCATGGGAGCCTTCCCTTATCCCTTCCCGACCAACGCGAATGGCCTGCCCATTATCCCGGCCAATTTCGTCTTCCCTGGTCAAACCACGCAGCCTCCGCATCCACCTGCACCTGGACACCGTACGTAGGCTTTTGATCGATGTATATATCTTACCTTTCTGCATTGCGACGGAGTTCTAGCCAAAAGGGCTTTCTGAGCAGGCTTCTTCCGACCTGTGCGTGGTCTTTGATGTGACGAGGGAGGATCGGGCATGGCTTTTTTTGCATGGCGACGGCGCTATACCTTGGATCAAGGTTTGTCGAGCATTCAGCTCTCTCTATTGCACTTCCAATGCATCTCATATTCTGGTGGAAAATAGCTATTTCTGGGTCCCTGAATGAAATGGAATTGGTGAACGGCTTGCTGCTCGCTATCTTCTATCCTCAAGGGCACTCTGTATTTAGGAACGAAACAAATCAGTATCTATTGACATGAATCTATCTAAATGTCGTTTCAATGTGCCGTGAATGTGACTAGATCTAACTATTTGTACGCCTCCGAGATTGTATATTGTAGACCATGGCAGAAGCTGACATCCAACCTCACCTAAATAAAGTTTTATAAATGTGTAGCTTTATAAGTACAAATTTTAAAAGCACTATTCAACAAAGCGACATCTGCACGACATCCCACATGCAAAGCCCACCTGCATCTTCAACCCCGCACCCTAAAGCGGCGAAAGCGATGCATTCTACACCGCAGGCGACCCCCCCACCAGGGTAGAAGTACCGCAGTGCCACGACAGCAGATAGGCTTGCATGAAGGAAGGCACGAGGCGTTAAGGCGTCATTGGCTTACAACGTACCTGATCTTATGTTTCAGATGCTAGATTTATCAGCGTATGGAGCAAGACAACAGTTTAGTTCACTCATATACATAGATGGTCTGCTTAAAGTATTGCTCGAGATTTCCTCGGATCATTCATGAGGTCTTATTTTTGTTAAGAGTATCTTAAGTAGGCCCACCCATATAAACATTTTCTACATATCGTCCCCTTAACCATGTTTCATCAAGTCTCTCGACGCTTCTTATGGCCAAATATAGCAAAGCAAGGCGTCACCTCTTTCGGGAACCTGTATTCCCAATCCAGGTCTATGCCATCTCTCTCTAAAGCTAGATCCCAAGCCACGTTTCTTGAGTGCAAAGTCGAGTCGGAGCATGTTGCTGGAGGCAGTTGCGGTATAACTGTTTTAGTGGTCTTGTGTTGCACGCCGTAGTGTTGCACGGCTTCGAAGCCGGGCAGGAGTGGTTTTGAGGCGTCGCTTTCCTCGTGGGCTTCTAGGCGGAAGAGGTTCGTTTCGGCGTAATTGGGACCCTGAACGGCGCCGATGCCTGGGTCGGGGTGTAGGCGTAAGCGGCCTTCGTGTAAGAATTCCATGGCAAGTTCCCGACCGGACGGTTCGACGGTTGCTATAAGAAAGTCGCCTTCGAAATGTAATGGGTGAGGTGGTTCTGGGTGAGGAATTATAACCTTGGGGCGCTTCGTCAAGGCTGTTTGCAGGATACCAGATCCAGGCCTGATGCTTGGTGTTGGCGTAGAAGATTCTTGAGTTTCTTCCTCTAGATCGCTGTCGTCGTATCCTAAGAAATGGACCTTTCCCGTTGCATCTCCAATCAAAAGCTTAGAAAAGTCCTTGGAGAATGCCCCGGAAGTAACACCCCCGGATAGTTCAAGTAGATATCTCACGAATGCCTTGCCTGGCTTTTCGTGGATGTTCCAGGCTGTCACTTTACCATCAGATGCTCCCGTATAGAAACGATGAGATGATTGGCCCCAGCATGCAAACTTCACGCCTTCATCACCAATCTCGCGAGGCAACTCCGGAAGGGGGTTGTCAAGCGATTCTTTTCGTAATTAGTAGCTGTCTTATTGCATATGAAAATTAGACTTACCACCGTGGTTCAAAACGTGAATGGGCGGTTCTGTGTGAGAAGCCGTGTCCCATACATAGGTGTTTCCATCCGTACAGCTAGCCGTAACCCATGATTCAAGGTCGCTATTGGGCCTTGACGCCGTCAGCTTGAGGTTTGGAGGAATACTTCTGTGAAAACTTACATGATAGTGAGCTCGTTGATATCCAGAGCCGGGCAGTCCATTGTAGTGAGATGAAAGAATGGGCCGAGACCCTTTCGCGCGTAGAGTCTGATCTGAGTGCGAGTATCGGACTCAAAATGGCCACTCGGAGACGTTGCTGCTACGAAGAAAGGTTGGCTAGGGTGCCAAATAACTTCAAAGACATTTTGCATATGTGCTGAAGTGATGGGTATTTTCTCCATATCCTCCACATCCCAGATACAGAGCTCTCCGGTATTCTTCTTGTCTTCGGGAATATCAGTATCCTGTCCAGACGTACTTCGCGGCGAGTAGCCCACAAGTAAGAGTCGTGACACACTGGCAGCTTTACCCCATTGTATAGTGGCCGGAAAGTACGCCCACTTATCTCTGCGAAAAACTTCTTGGGCTTGCTCTCGAGCTCTGCCACCGCTGTATGTATCATAGGGCGAATTGGAGACGTCTAATTCGTCAAAATTGTACACTCGTATGGCGTCGTTACAAACGTCCGCGGCCGTTGCTACTCGATCGTGATGCTCAGAAGTTACGACAAAATTGACGTTATTTTCATGGTCCCATGTCCCGCGCAAATCCATGCTCGATCCATCCTCAGAGACAGTCCACACCTTCACTGTCTTGTCGAAGCTTGCTGTAAAAGTATAGCCATTGATCTCGTTATGAGAGGTAGACACGACTGATGTATAAAGCCACGGATCCTGAGTTTGCCGCATCGATTCTAGAGCATTCTCTGCATTCTCTGCAGTCCCTACCAAAGGACGGACGATCCTATGATCAGAAATTGCAGTGAGTGTATCTAAAGATACAGACCCAACTCCAAGGTTCCCCGGTTTGTTGTATTGCATGTTAAAGTGATCTGAATGCGCAACAGCTCCACAGACAAACGCCTTCTCACCGGCCCAGCTGACAGTAGCGACGTCACCACAGCAATCAGTCCACTCACTTATGCGAACCAAACTATCCTCAAGACTGCACATCGCCTTCTCTTTAAAGGAGCCCTGGCCTTGACGAAAGTCAAGAGAGGCCAGCCCGATGGTCTCGCGATCTCTTAGTTGCGAGAGGATAGATGGTCGGGAGCGTGGCTGGGCGGTAGTTCGCGTAAGCTGAAGACGTTGGTTTTCTGTCAACTTTCCATTGGCGGCATCTCTTAGGAATGACTCCAAAGCGCTTGACTTACGACCACGCAACAATTGGCGGCCCATTCCTGGGCCGGGCGCCTTGAGCCTTTGCTGGAGAGCATCCAGAACCTTTGGGATTATTTGACGCTGACCATCCATCAACGAGGTGATTGAAGCTGCCCCAGAACCGTAAGGGATGCTACGACCAGTCACAGACTTGATCACTGTACTCACAACTTCAATTTCCTCCAGAGAAAAATCCACGTGCGGACAAGCTCCCCTCGTTGGCAAACGGTTGCGATTCGCGAAACTTGCATATGGGCGTGAGGCAGGCATTCCTGCGTATGTTACACTGATATTACTGCTACTCTTGATATCGGGGGGCTCGCTTTTCTGGGGTCTGCGGGGTTCCGTGATCTGAACAGGCGTTGCTGATCTCAGTAAAACAACCGGTCTACTATTCGACCGTTCCAAGGTCGAAAATTGCCGGGTAGGGTTGGGGGACTCTGTGTTAAAAGGTCTTACGTCCTCCATCATATCGCTATTTGAAAGATTCCCGAGATCCAAAGCGTCTTGGCTGTACGATGTAGTGGGAGAAGATGAATACGTGCGAGACCTCGTGCTATGTCGTGAGGCAGGCTGCATTGCAGGATGTTCTTCAAAGATCTCGGCTCCGTCGCCAGAAGCACTGGAGTTACTTATAACCCGCGTTGTAAATCGTCTAGACTCAATACCACTTCTCGCGGAAGGCTTCGCGGGCCCCGACAAATTTCCAGAAGACGTTCGAGGCTTAAGATATTCTTCTGCACATTGGTCCACGGTCGACTTGGCTTTAATCGCGAGGCCTTTTTCGTATTCTGAAGATAGTTGATGCTCATTGGCCATGTAGTTTTCCAGGAAGCTTGGGTCTCTCACCAAGGTTCCTGCCGTCTGGAGAAAAGTTAGCTATAACGTGACTGCTTTGTGAAAGTACTGACCATTTCACCGATGGCATTTCTATGCTGCGTTGACAGCTTGCCCTTGTATTGATTAACTGCGGATATGATGTGCGGAAACATCTGCTTCTTGAGCATATGTTGAATCTTTTCATTGGGAAGAGGCGCATCTTCACTGGCAGTCTTCCCTGCATTACCACTTGATCGTTGATTTCCACCAACAACATCATTGGCAGGAGGAGCATTTACCTGGGAATTGGAGGCTTGTTGAGTTGATGTATACAAAGACTGTGTATGAGCCAAGGAATCAGGCCTTGCGGTAGGCTTAAAGTTGGCTCTATGAGAGCTCTCTCCATTTATCTTGAGCCTCTTCGCGGGGTTTTCTACACCGACAGCGCCGCCTCGATTGGCACTTCCCATAGCTCCCCGCCTCCGTGTCGAGGCTGTATGTTGTTTTGAATGATTGAGATCTGACGGGGTGTATTGAATGAAGCGGCCAGGCGGCTTTGACGGTCCCTCATTCGCAGAGTACGGACCTGCCGCCAGAGTCTCAAGATCATCCTCTTCATAGCGCCTGTGTCCGGTAGTATGAGGTATGGGAGGATTTTGGCTTTGTGGGGCGGGCGCTCTCGAAGATGGTCGCAATTGTGTAGCCGGAATCGCATTCGTGTTTGGCCCCCCAGGGGGCATGACAGAGGCATAGCCATAACCATAGCCATACGATCGATGTTCATTACGCGACCAATTTTCGTTATTGGAGTCTATTGTCATCAAGCCATGATTTGAAGGCGGCAGGTCTTTGATCTTTTGCGCCGCTGAAGTAAACTGGTCGGATGCTGGCATGTGAACGTGGCTCTCGTCTTCGTCATCACTGAGCGTCAAATCGATGAATTCCTGTTTACCACGGGGTCTGCTATTTGTTAGCAAGGTGAAGTATGGATCGCGAAGTCGCGTAGACTCACAACGCGTGTGCTTCCATGGCGAACAGGAACGGAGCAACGAGAGCAGAGCTTCATTCGCATTATGGACTGTTCTGTAAAGGTGATCAAAGGGCCAAGAGAATGTACATGTAGCCTTGTAGGTCCGGAGAGCTTCGAGGGTGTTGTGAATGTCCTGGGTAAATCGCATAGGGAGAGAGGGACGGCCCGGCGTCAATACGGCACAGACCCACTTTTTGTTGCGACAGCAGCCTTGTCTTTTCCAACAGCTATGGTCTCTATGTTTGCCGACATTCTTTAATTGAATTGCTATTTTTCTAAAACCAAGATAATAATGGTATGGTCTCATTCTCTTGAGACGGACTCACCTTCGCAACAAAGCCTCGGCCTGAAAACTGACTGTGGCTATCCCACTGCAAATACTGAGACCACGAGGCTGAGACCATAACCATATCCACAACGAGCCGAAATGGAGGGTCGCGATATTCCAGGCTATTATTACGGTGTGGTTGACATGTTCACCCTACATTCCGCCCAATCTACTAACGCGACAACAGACAAGGAGAAGAAGAAATTTTTCAAAATAGAAACCCGCGGTCCTGCTGGCTCGGCATACTCTTCTCACGACGTCAAAAGGAGGAAGCTACGCGATGAGAAGCTTGAGGAGAAGGCAAAAGAAGAAGCACTTGAAAAGCGCCGTATCTTACGGCCAAAGATCTTGCCGTTGGCTGGTCAGATATTCTCACGAGAGCTGGGACAATGTGGCTCGCAAGGTATCGATATTGCACGGATATTTGCTCAAGGTCTGATATCTCAGGGGACTATATATACGAGGCCGCCTGAAGACAGGCCCGATCCCCTGTTTGTACTAGACCACCCAAAATATTCGAACCCAGAATTACTTGATGTCAAAATATGTGAGTCTTCTTGTTTGGGGCTTAACATATTTGAGCGAGTGTTCGGCATTGGGTCCACAGGTACTGACTCCCGCAGTGTATGACGATCTGCTATCAGACATAAACATATATACGTACAAGATCTTCTGTTCTGAGAGTCATAACCCTAGAACCTGCCGTGATATGCATTGGTTGAACGACATAGGCTCTTCTCCGTTAGGTGATCATGAGCTATTCGGAGATAGCGGGCGTCCCACTTCACTGAGTATTAACAAGTCCGCTAGACTTGTTGCATCCACGGTAAGATGACCCTACTTACTTCCGACATGGTATAGAAATAGTTCATTCTGGAGTTTTAACTGGCTGCGAGATATTATATAAAGCACTAAAACGCTGACCTCCTCATTTTATAGCGGCTAACTGGCTCGCACCATTCTGGAATTTCCATTACCTCTATGGATGATAGAGGTGCGAAATTCTGGCCCTAACGGTTGTTATAAGCTAATACGTTTGATCAGAGGCTCCCAGTATCGTCTACGGGCCCGGCTGGGACAGAGGACCTGAGCCAAGCATATACTCCTCAACATCCGCACCTCCAAACTCCCCTAACGCTTTTGCATTCGGATCCAGTTACGGCATACTCGTGCTTCCCAAGGAGGATCTAAATCTACGCTGGATCCGACCAGAATTCTTTCCCCAAAGAAAAAAGCCCAAAGACGTCTTCGCCCTGGAGTTTCTAGCAGACAACCACAACGTTCTTCTCTCTGGCGGCAGAAAGGGCATTCTCAACATCGCAGATCTGCGTGTTCCCAACACCGACAACGCAGATGTGATGCGGCATCCTAGCTCCATAACGCACATCCGCCAGCTCGATAGCCACCGCATCATAGTGGCCGGCTTGAACTCCAACCTCTGCCAGTACGACCTGCGTTTCCGGAAACTGACTACTCGCCCTCCACCTCCACCTCCTATCTCCGAAACTACCTACCAACCCAAGAAATCCTTGTACAATAAAACCACCACTCGGTCTATTCTGACTTATCCCGAGTACTACAACGATGCCAGTATTCAGATTGGATTTGATGTCGACTTGCAGACGGGCACTGTGGCGGCCGCACAGGAAATCGATGAGTTTAATCCTCCTGTCCGTCTGTTTTCGCTGCATGGAGGCAATGAAAGTATGGCATCCCTCAATATCCTCCGGGCTCAGTATTCAAGGCTAATGTCTTCTGTTAATACAGTACTTTCACCACAACTGCCGCAGCCTGCCGACATGCAAAACACTGTTAGCTGCCTGAGATTTGCTAGAGATACGGCAGGGGATATGAAAAGCTTGTATGTTGGGTCTGGTGGTGCGATTCGGCGGTTTGCGTGGGGAAAACCGGATCATCCGGATGATATTTGAGAATTGGGCTTTGACTTCAAGTAGGAAGTCATTTTTATGCGAAATTCTAGTGAGTAATACACATAAGAATGGTGGACTATTTGACATGGTATCATTTTATTACACCCAAAGCTATGCAACCCTACCTAAAAAGAACCAACTCCCTTGCAATGCAGCCAACCATATATGATTAAATCCTCCAACCATTCCGAAAGCCATCACTTCGGATGTGGGAACTCATCCTCCAACTTGAGTCTCACGGACACATTCATGCTCAGCAGCTCCTGCACCAGCAATTTCGCCGCATACGGCATCGTCATCCTGGTAACGCCCCGCGTACTCTTACACGTCTGGCACCAGCCCTGATAGCCCATCAGCCCACAAACCTCGCAAATATCGACCTGATGAGCGTCACTGCTCAGCATGAGCCGCTCAAGCAGCAACTGGCTGGCTCCGTAGGCGATCAGGCAATCGCGCTCCATCTCTCCCAATCGCAAACCACCGTCTCGCGAGCGACCTTCCGTGGGCTGGCGCGTGAGGATGGCGCGTGGGCCTCTAGCACGGGAGTGCATCTTGTCTTGGACCATATGCTTAAGTTTCTGGTAGTAGATTGGCCCGAAGAAAATGTAGGCTGGTAGCGACTCGCCTGTGATGCCGGAGGTCACGAAGTCCTTTCCTGAGTAGCTGAAGCCGTTCTTGATGAGAATCGCGCCCATGTCGTCGACCTTGCTGCCGCCGAACGCGGTGCCGTACTCTAGGGAGCCGTTCAGAACGCCCGCTTTGCCAGAGAGCAGCTCCAGCATCTTGCCGACTGTCATACGGGAGGGGAAACCGTGGGGGTTCATGATGATGTCAGGCGTTACGCCCGAATCTGCGAATGGCATATCTTCTTGGTTGACGATGATGCCGACAACACCCTTCTGTCCGTGGCGAGAGGAGAACTTGTCGCCGAGCTCTGGACGCCGGGTCTGCCGCGTTTGCACTTTGACGACCATGGTCTCGTTTTCTGTCTGCGAGACCATGACTTTGTCGACGTAGCAGTGATCTGGGAGCTTGTAGGTCATGGGTGCGGGCTTGTGGTCGTTAGTTCCATAGTCGGAGCCGATTCCTGTGGAAGTCGTGTTTATGGGTGTCTCTTTGTTGAGGAAGACTTGGCCGGCACTGAGTTTCTCGCCAACCATGGCCATACCATCAGCTCCTAGGATTTCGTGCTTCTTAATTGAATGGCCTGGGCGCTTCTCGTCCGGAACAGGTGGAGCAATTTTATCGGTGGACCTATTTGGATAGGCTTTGACTTGTGTCGAGTATTTGCGGAAGACTTGGCACCGTCCGAAACCTCGGTCACAGGAAGCTTTGTTCAGTACCAATGCATCCTCGATATCATAACCTGAATATGACATGACAGCGACGGTCGCATTCTGCCCGGCCGGAAGTTTGTCGTAATGGATCAACTCAATGGTCCGGGTTTTGACCATTGGCTGTTGCGGGTAAACCATAAGATACAACAAGGTGTCGATTCGGTTGAATTGGTTGTACGCTATTACTCCAATAGCTTGCTTACCCATTGCACATTGATATGTGTTTCTTGGAGATTGGTTGTGATGGGGGTATGGAATGAGCCCAGCGACTGCGCCCAGAATCGTGAAAGGCTCGATTTCAAGATGGGTTGTGGAGTCAATAACGTCTCCCTCTTTGAGAGCAATGTTGGAGTCGTTTTCCTCATTGACATCCACATACTCGACGATACCTCGGTGCAGGAAGTCGTCAAAGTTCATCAGTCCTTTCCGCAGAGCCTCAAGAGATCGTTTCGTGACCTTTGATTTTGCGTTCTCAACAACAATAAGAGGTCGGCAAATTCGTCCCTCATCCGTTGCTATATGGACAGCATTCGTATGATGATTGATGAAAATACTGACGAATTCAGACACCCGGCCCATACGTCGATACTTTCGGAACGAATTCAAAAAGACCTTGGGCTGCCTCGTAAGAGCAAGAGGCGTCCCGTTGACGAACACAACATATGCTCCGTGCTCGTAAATTTCCTTTCCACTCATAGAAACAATATCCTCCACGCCAAGAGCCGAAACTAGCTTTTTGACAGGCTCCTCATCATCATTTGTGGTGATATGAGTCATAAGTGCCAGATTCTTAACCAGACCACAAGCCTCTCCTTCAGGAGTATCGGAAGGGCAGAGCATTCCAAATTGGGACGGTTGCAGAGCTCTAGGCCCACTGACTTTTCTTGTCTTTTCGAACTGACTGCTAATTCGAGTCATCATGCCAAGAGCACTGATGTAGCTCAGTCTGCTGAGCACGTGTGTAACTCCAGCTCGTTCCATCTTGAACCGCTTAACGCTCCAGTTTCCGGTTGAGATGGCACGATTCATACCAAGTGTGATGTAATTGCCGTGCGATTGCATATGGTTGAATGCGTCGAATTCCATTGCTCGGTTCTGTTTCTTCAAGACCTTGTCGATGTTCAATTTCAAATCGGCATTGAATTTCTTGAACAAATCTTCAAACAACAAGGACAAAAGCTGGCCAGCAAGTTCGAGTCTTTTGTTGCCAACGTAATCGCGATCATCCACGAGGCTGGGATCATGCATTGCCATGAGAACTCTTCGGACCATAAAACATACGTAGAGTGCTTTGGGTCTAAAATCCAAGCCCACCACGGGCACGTGAGTGATAATAATGTTAGCAAGAGCTTCCAAGCCATCACTGATGTGATTTCGTCGTTGCTGGCCACCCTGGGACCTATTTCGTCCTCCCATCTTGACCTTCTCTCCAATATAATTTAGAGCTTGGTGCTGAGAAAATATTCCTTGCCTTGAAGCTTCTTCAAAATTTACGGCAAATTCGTCCTGATATGTGCTGTCTGTACCCGCCACCAAGAGTAGCATTTCGTGGTCCGATTGAATACCCATTGCCTTGAGAATGATGACAATGGGAATGGGCTCCGTAAGAATATTGTGTTGCAAAGTTATTCTCTCTTTCTTCAACATAACGTAACTCTTGGATTTCCGCTCGTGGGTAGAACTACAATGGATTAGAATAGAATGGTTGGTAAACATGATTTAGGGGTGTTACCTGGTGACTGATGCAGAGACAATGCCTTTCTTGGGGTCAGCCTCAACAATAACTCTGTTCTTGCTTAACTGTTCCTGAACCAAAATAACCTTCTCTGTACCATTGACGATAAAGTAGCCGCCTGGATCGAGAGCACACTCATTCATATGAGCCACTTCACGGTCATTCTTTCCATTAAGCCGGCATTTTGAGCTTCGAAGCATGATTGGCATTCTCCCAATAGCAATATTCTTCCTCCCCACAAGGGACTTCCCTCTCATATACCTGATATCGACTCGAATTGGCGCTGCATAGGTCATGTCCCGGAGGCGGCATTCGTTAGGTGTGATTTCGTTTTGAGGTTTGCGGTCGTCGTAATCCAGACGTTCGGGTTCACCAACGCGGATGTCAGTGTATCTAGAATGCCAAATTAGCATGGAATCATTGTACAGTTCTTGAAGGAAGACAAACTCGAGGTAAAAACCAGCATCGACATCGCTCGTCACTCGTTTATTGGCCTTGACGATATCCTTGATTTCCTGCTCAATAAAAAAGTTGAATGAGTCGATGTGCTGCTTGACCAAGCCCTTGACTTTCAAGAAAGCTGGCAGAAGGTTCCATTTGTCCTCCGCGGTATTTATAGGGTCTGTCAAGCTTTTTCCGCCGTAGAAGGGTTCGAGCAATGCGGAGAACGACTGAGTATAAAGTTAGAAGGAACACCAGGCCTGCAGAGCTGTAAACATACATCATCCCCCTTGCGCATTTCGGGCTCAGTCTTGGGAGCAGCCTTCGTAGTTCGAGTTCGCTTTCGTTTGGCATTGTCTGCGGCGGCATCTTGACCAGCAGTTTCCTGCTTGCTGATTAGAACGACTCCGTTTTCAGGGTAGCAAAACTGTACTCACATTTCCTGCAGGCGCAACAGAAGCTGCTGCTTCTGCTGAAGCCGAGACTTCAACTGGCCCGGCCGGTGCCTTCTTCTTGGGCGGCATTGATCTTTGTGGGTGTTTTTATACATCCATCGAACGACTCTGACTCGACTCTGTAAGTAGGTACGAGCGAGCATAATACTTGGGTCGGGGCCAACGCGGGGTCACCTGGGTGATTTTTTTCGAACCCGCTCCCACGTGATTAGTGGCTATAAATCCACTAGCGTGAACTCTTCACCTACTGTAAGTAGCGCTTGCGCTTGCTCCAGGGGTTCTTCACCGCCATATCAAATCAATTGAGGGCTTGACTCGACGCGTTTAATTAGGGCTCATGACATTCACACAATAATAACCGTCAAGCACTTATTCTGCAACCTTAAGTTTGGATGAACATGAGCGTAAGCATGAGAGTATGCATGCAGGTAACTTTATCTCGACACTTATCTCGACACTTATCGCAGAATCTTGAAGCTCCCCTCTCCCCGGCATAACCCCTCACGTCTTCTGGGGATCTTCGAGGCAACCCTTGTCATGGCTTCTCAGCCACCCCTGCCACGTAAAGCCCCGATTCTGGCCAGGGCACTTTGATACAAGCCATGTCCCGGAACTCAAGGGAAACACAGGGCTCGCAACGCTCTTTGCCGCCTTAGTCGCGGTGCGAGAAAAAAGAGTGGCTATTTTTTTACAGTAGTAATTATCAGTGGCTTATGGCTGTACTCGAGAATCGGCATTGTCTACCTAGGTAGTTATTCTTAATACACGGCAGCGATCCATGCAACCCGCTACTGTACTTGTGAGTTGTAAAGGAAGCGGAAAACGAGCTGTCGTTTGTAATTTGCAAGCAATTGCTCGCCTCCTCAAATCAGGGGTCCGGTCCCCACATGAATTGCTGCTTTGTGGCGTGGGATAAATCCAATCCAATCCAATCCAGTCTCGTCCTCCCCTCCCCTCCCCTCCAATCCACTGCCAGCAGCAAGCTCTTCGAGGCCACCGCCTCCAGCCCGTCTTCGCTGTGCTCCTGCTGCTGGGGACCGGTACCCTCCTCGCGTGCCCTCGTCACCCTCTGCCACTTGTATCATATCAACAGTGTAATAGACCTTTCTGTTCCCACTTCTACTAAGTCCCTTGTACTTCCGTATAGGCGCCGGCACCGCTTCGTTGTATTGCAACTCGCTCGCTCGCGGATTTCCACGCTAGCCGATCAGACGAATAGACGCCGCCGACATCCTCTCACAACATTCAACTCCTCTGAACTCAACCAGCCTCTCCTTGGAACAATCATTACCTCCGCGCCTGGTCTCCAGGACGCACACACCTTCTCTTTTGGATATTTGTATTTGTCAGGTAATAATGCCCTCTCTGTGCTTTGCGTCGTACTGTGTTATGTGTGCTCTTCCGCCGGAATTGACACAAACCCCACCTTGACCAGCCGCTGCTCTTGCTTCCCAACGATGATGCTAACAGTGTGCAGTGTTATTAGTATACGAAAATGGCCTATTCCAATAGTACTAGCGACCGAATCGACGAGTTGAGGTTTCGCAATAGTCAACAATCGGGACTCGTCTCTCCCCCAAGAAGAAGCGTGCCTCAGACTCAGGATGGGAGAGGCGGTCTGATGCGCAGATTCACCGCGGACTCTGCCAGAGTCCCAACAATTGGCTCTTTGAATCAGCAGCAGCAGCAGCAGCAGAGAGGTGTCCAGGAAGAGTTTGGGCCCTCGGTAAGCACAACCACGTAGCTATTGTTCCCCTCTGCACACTTGCTATTGAAAGAATATCAACACCCGCGCCCGCGCACTTTATTTTACCTCCCACACACCGAATCTTGTACATTACTTTTGCTGACCCCAAATTGCACTGCAGACCTACCACAAAGTGCAACTCGTAAGCCACTGTTCATTTCGAGCTACCTCCCCAGCCTTCTGCATTTTCCTCCCCATACCTCCAGATTTTCCCAATGGCCAGTCGATACGTCGGTCCGCGTTTCGATCTGCTTCCCCCAAGGCCAATACAAGCGGCTGCAGCTGACACCGATTAGTTAGAGAAGAAAAAACTCGAGTACGAGCGGTTGCGTGAGCAGAAAAGACGATTCGAGGCTGAGATGCAACTGCTGGACCTGCAGCAACGCCGTGAAGAACAAGAGCTTGCGCAGATGCAAGAGGACATTGGCAGATCTAACAATAACGGTGGACATCAATCAGAGCCAACTACCCCTCCTGAATATCGCGAAACCACTTCTGGCTTCCCCTCTGTCTTCTCCCGCCCAAACCGATACTCTACGTCTAGCTTGACCTCCCCTCCAGGTCTTTACAATCGCCCCGGTCGATCAGGTTCGCAACTCACCTCTCCGCAATCCGGAATCTACCAATCTCGAATTATGGATGACAAGCTGCCCTCCAAGTCTGTTCCAGGCTCCAGACGTAACAGTGACGAAGACGAGAAGGAAGAAGCTGTTAGACAAGATCCAACAAGCCACCGAGCTACGAATGCGTACGTCGATTGCATGTTTAGTTTTCATGCCCCCTCTGCTCCTTCTCTAGCCAGCCTACTGGTCTCAGCGTTGCATATGTTCTTTTAGCCCCGTTTCGGGACTGGTTGTGCGCCCAAGAAGTCAGATTTTTGCTATTGAATGTCAAACTTAGCAAGTGCTGCCGACTCGGCTCAAGTTGATTGCTCAATCTTGTAATTCTTCGTAAATTTCCCATATCTAGTGGGACATTTAGTTCAAGGTCATTATTACCATATACTTGGCTTTGACAAGAGCAGCGGTGTTCAGATCTATACACCCATTCAAATATTGGTCGGCGGCCTCCATTGTCAATTCACTCTTTGGTTGGCGGTCTGGATTCACTGCTTCTTGAGCGCTTCAAACCCTCTATATTTGCCCTTCTTCCCTCCTCCCAGCTACCACTTCTTCTTCCCACCTCCACCTCCAATCTTCAACCTTCAACCTTCACATCCCACAATCAAGCTTGTCCGCGTTGAACACAGACAGCCACACTCTTCTCCATACTTGCAAATCATCTCCTGGCTTGCCAGTACGATCGACAGTCTTGTCACACTCATTCTGCTCATTTTTATTATCTGCTACCGTACAATTCTTCGCCTTCAACTTCAATCATTCAATTACACTTGCATCAACCTGATCTTCAGGCAACCGCCGTACAAACCAACTTGACTAATAGCTCCTCAGTCTCAACCGGTACTCAATGCCTGTCACCAAATCCCGCAACGGCATGCACGACATGTTGTCTCATGACCCAAGCAACACCACTCGCTTCCTCTTCGGAGAGGAGGATGGTTCTTCATCTCCCGACGTCAAGACATACCTCCAGATGAACGCAACGGACGATAAGTTCCCAATTCTTGTGCGTCGTGATGAGTACCCTGGCTTGGTAAGTTTTCTCCATTCGTTTTCAAAACATTCACTGACCGCCACATGCAGCTTTCCGCATCATCTGCAGCTCTCGATTTAGCTCTGTCTCAGTCACCTGGTCCTGACTCTAATGGCTGGGGTGCTTCGTTTGCGCCTCGTGGCCACCGAACTTCCCAGTCCCAACAAAGCCTTCCCTTGAGCAGTATCCAAAGCCAGACAAACGGCTCATCTTCAGCCTCCCAATCGAATGAGCCAGAATCGCCCGTCAGCGTTCGCCCTTCGCACCGACACTCATTGGACATGAAGCTTCAGCAATTCGAGGGACATCAATATCCGACCTCTCCGATCTCTTCCCCGCCGCAGATGGCTACCCCGCCCAAGCTTCAGTCTTCATTCTCTGCGAACGATGTCCCTACAATGAGATCTACTAACAACGGAATGGCGGGCATCAACACGACTCCCAATTCGCACGCACAGCAGCATCTCCACAATCACAATGCTAGTCTGGGTCGCATTCCTCCAAATGCTATGAATAACAGACTTAGCCGTGAGACGCCTGCGAGCGATGCAGCTGCTTTACGAGACGTCCAGAATGGAGGCTACCAGTCCATCAACTCAGCTCTTCAAGCCAGCGCGGCTCCTTTCGGTCCCGCTTTGACTCAAGGCTTGTCTCAGGCGCAGATGCCGGCTACAATGACTTCTCCAGCTGCGCAACAGCAATACCCGATGCCTCAAGCTGGCTACTACAGCAACAATTACAACATGGGAATGCTCAACATGGGAATGCAGAACATGGCCTTGAACTCGCCTATGTATTCTCCTCATAACCCATACGCTCCTTACGGCAATATTTATCCTCAGTCGCAAGCCGCACCTCGTGATAGTCAAGCTCGTGTTATTCAACAACGTCGCCAGAATGACGGTGAAGGTGAGTGTCCCCCACCTTGTAGTACTTTTTAAAATTCTAACTTCGACCTTAGCAATGAACCGATTCGCCAACTTGTCTTTGGAGCAGATTGGAGGAGAAATTTATGCTCTGTGCAAGGACCAGCACGGGTGCCGATACTTGCAAAAGAAGCTTGAGGATCGAAACCCAGACCAAGTCCACATGATCTGGTTGGAGACTAACCAGCACGTCATCGAGTTAATGACCGATCCCTTCGGCAACTACCTCTGCCAAAAGCTGCTGGAGTATTGCAACGATGAGGAGCGCACTGTTTTGATCGACAATGCCTCTCATGACCTGGTCCGCATCGCTCTCAACCAGCACGGAACTCGGGCGTTGCAAAAGATGATTGAGTTCATCTCAACTCCTGCCCAAGTTCAGATTATCATTCAAGCTCTCCGATACAGGGTTGTTGAGCTTATTCAGGATCTCAATGGCAACCACGTCATCCAGAAGTGCCTTAACAAGCTTTCTCCAAAAGACGCTCAGTTTATCTTTGATGCTGTGGGTCAGAACTGTGTTGACGTGGGAACCCATCGTCACGGTTGCTGTGTTTTGCAACGCTGCATTGATCACGCTTCTGGAGACCAGAAGGCTTGGTTGATCAGACAGATCTCCAACACAGCAATCCAGCTGGTTCAAGATCCCTTTGGTAACTACGTTGTGCAATACATCCTGGATCTCAATGAGCCAATCTTTACGGAACCTCTTGTTGCCATGTTCCAAGGACGTGTTCCTCAACTCTCAAAGCAGAAGTTCAGCTCCAATGTTATCGAGAAATGTCTTCGATGTGCTCAAGAGCCTTCCAAAGACATGTTGATCGAGGAGATGCTTCAACCCAGCGAGCTTGATCGCCTTCTTCGAGACTCGTTCGCCAACTACGTTATACAGACTGCGCTTGACTACGCCAATCCCCAGATGAAGACGCGTCTCATTGAAGCCATTCGACCTTACCTTCCTGCCATTCGCACTACTCCTTATGGTCGACGCATCCAGGCCAAGATCCAAGGCAACGAAAACCGAAGCGGCACATCAAGTGGCCAAGCTACTCCCAGTGAGTTGGAGCCTACTCAAGCACCAATCCGTCATCAACGTGGCCTTTCCAATGCCTCAAGTGGAAGCTTTGTCAGTCCAGTCAGCGCTTATACCAACGGATATACTTCGCCCAATGGATCTTCAAACGGCTTTCCCGGTGCAGGAACTCGTCCAGCTCCACAGCCCGGCGGCGCCTTTCCTAGCAGCGAGTCCTTGACCGCCACTCGCCCTCAGCAACAACAGCCTTTCCCTTATCAATATGGCAGAGGCAATGGCCAGACGGGGACCGACACCTGGCTTTGAGTCTGACTTCACCTTCCGTAATGAAGACACGATCTTTACGTTTGTAACGGTACGAAATGCATCTTTTCGGGTTTTGAGATGCGCTGGTTTCTCTTGGAATCCAATAGTTGCCTTCCTGGGCGATTCGGCTTTCAATAAATGTATCTCCCCACAATTACCTTACGATTTTACGGCCCTTCTCTGTTACATTAGCATTCCGGAACTGCAACCAATGCAGGCTTTTCGCATTCTATCGTCTATTACAATAGCATGCATCGCGGAGACAAATTCAGCATCTTTTCCAGCGCCCTCTTGTACCATAAAAGCTCGGTCACAAAAGATCTCAGCACGAATCCTACGACAATTCTTCAGCGCAGGTACAATATGAGCGATTGCGCAGCTCCACTTGTACCACATCGGCCACAACATAGACCTTC
Organism: Lachnellula suecica; assembly: GCA_007825345.1. Taxonomy (NCBI): domain Eukaryota; kingdom Fungi; phylum Ascomycota; class Leotiomycetes; order Helotiales; family Lachnaceae; genus Lachnellula; species Lachnellula suecica. The sequence continues at coordinate 12,107 of QGMK01000078.1, read as the reverse complement.
GTTTCCTTGATTTCCTTCCTCTTTTCGGTGGACTTCTCTTCGGCGTGTTAATCAGTCAGTTTCTTTGAAAATCATGGGCAGACATCTTGTGTTCACACACTCTGCTTTCTATTCTACCAGAGTGTAACCTGCCATAAGCCCGTGAGGTTAGACTCGGCGTACTCGAGCTGAGCCCCACGATGCACTTTGTACTCACCCTTTACATGAAAAACTTGGTCACATTTGGAAATGTGGCGCGACTTTCGGATAGTTCGATGCCTTCACTTATTAGTCAGGATCTGGGACCGCATCTGTGCAATATCATTATTCTTTCCTTTTCAGATCAGGGTTTGGGTGCACTTCTAGCAGCCATACTTGTAACTAGAGCGCAATAAAACTGGGACAAAAATCATATGGGTGACTCTTACCTGTGCTATGAAAATGTGAAAATGAGTTGTAAGAGCACGAAGCTTTGTCCACCGTATAGCTTGCCCCTTCGGTATCAAAATTTACTATGATTCGATTGAATTTCGTGGATTAACAATCTCCCACTTCCTGTGATACATTTAAGCCCTTTAAAAACACCATTCTGAAGCAAATATAATCATTAGTAATTGTCTCTAAGGAGTCAATGCTTAGGTAGTCTGTACGGCGAACAATCCGGCATGCTCTTAAATACTTTAGACATCATCGAAATACAAATACGTAGCGGAAACCCCAACCACATCTCCAGAGGAAATAATCACAAATCGTGTAGTTGTAAGAAGATTCGTAACTCGCTGGGTGTGGACAGCAAGAGACCCACGTGAAAGGTGGGTCTCAACAAGAGCGCAACGCGCCTTCCGCTTCGACTCGAAACTTTTAGTTTTTGCCTCGCAGGCCTCCTTCCTTCTTTCCATGGGTTCTCGACTGCCTTCGGTGCGACGCGTCCGTTGTTTCCCCCCAGGAAAGTGCTGTCTTCTGACAGTACAATTCCTCGCTTCTTCCAAACTTCTTTCTCTACATCCGTGTGACTCTTAACCCAAAAAGTTCGCAAGGCTGAAGCTCGAGGCTGAGCTTCCGAAGACGATATGAAATGACCTCAAACAACGAGAATCTGCGTCCTGCAGAACAACGAAGCGATCTGACTACGATACCTGAAATCCCCGGAGGCACTCTCGAGTTCTTGAAGACGAAGCTAGAGACGACAACCCGCGACAAGAACATCACGGTCTATGTCACCAAGGTTCCTAATAAGCTAGCGAGCGAAGCGTCGAAGTATTTCTTCCTCTTCTATACCAGGGTCTTCTTACTTACAATTTTGTAGTCTAATTCGCAGCGTTCTGTCAACTACTGAAGGTGCCGTGGATCTTCAGCACTTACGCAGATTCGCCAAGTGTCAAGATGTTCCTATTCATGTACGAAACGCTTATGCAGCGGTGTCTACCGACAAAATTGCAGTGCTGGGCGGAAGGGTGTTTCTGATTGTCGCTCCAATAGCTGCAGTCACGCAGCAAAAGTTGGTCGAATTGTTGTCCCCGACGTTGGGTAGCCTCTCTTTCTTCACCATCAATGTTCCAATGCTCGCGCCTACGTCCCAGGAGCAGGCAAGCCTCTGGTCAACTCAGTACTGGCCTACCGTATACAAGAAGAGCAATCCTTTCGGCCCACATCCGAGCATCATTTCGAGGTCTGAGGAGGAGATGCAGGGTGATGTTGAGAAGTGGATGGATCTGGCGGCAGAAGTTGCCCGGCAGTCAAAGGCTACGGGCATGGGGGAGGCATTTGGTGTCGTCGTAGTCGAAAGAGTCGATGGAGTTGCTCGCCCGGTGGCAGTTGCTGGCGATGCAAGATGGCTGGATTGGCCAAAAGACAGTCCTGGAAACGTCACAGCCCATGCTACACTTCGAGCCATCGATATGGTTGCCAAGCAAGTCCGTCAAAGTCATCAAGTTGGGGAAGAACAAGCGAGAGAAGCATTGGATGGAGGCTTGGGTATATTTCGTGGCGAGCCAGAATTGCCAATCGAAAGAGAACATTTCCGGACGTCGATGGACAAAGAAGGCTATTTGTGCCACAAACTTGAGCTGTACTGTACTCATGAGCCTTGCGTGATGTGTTCAATGGCCATAGTACACTCGAGATTTGAAAAGGTCGTTTTCGAACACCGCATGAACCGTACGGGAGGACTCTGTGCTGATGGGGACCTGGGACACGGCATGTTCTGGCGGAAAGAACTGAACTGGCAGCTATTGGCATGGCAGTGGTTTCGACCTGCCCCAGCTCCAGCCGAGATTGAACTCAATCAGCTTCGAATCTCTAACGTTGCAAAGGGCTCTGAGAAACCCGCCAGATCCATCTCTCCCTCGTCCGATATGAACGTCTGATTCCAACATTTGTAACGCGTCCTCGGAAAAGGCCAGCTCGGAGCTGTATATTTATCGATTCACAACATTCATCCACATGTATAGCATTATGTGTCTCGACTCTCTGTTGAAAGCAGGACAACAGCGAGTGGGGAGCACTGTTAGAATTACTCCTGCTACCATGCCACCGCGGGTCATGTCGGGATCAGTACCAACATCACATTTTCTACCACGTTCGCCTTCAACCAATTTCCTCGTTGTCAGAATATGTACTTGCTTGCATTCTCTCACGTTGTTCATACTCTCTGGGAGTGGACTGGAAATAAGGGAAATTCAAGAACGAGTATTAATATTTTGCTCGGAGGGACGAAACTTCTTCTGTCTCTCTTTCGGCGGCCTGCGTTGTACAAAACTCTACCTTGTCAAAGTCGTCTCTACTTGCGGCATTTCTGTTAATATCTTGGAGTGGTAGGGTGTTTTATTGTGGCGGCGACAGGCGGCCCGAGGCGGGAACAAAGTCTTCATTCCTAGAGATAGAACCATAGCCATCCAATATCAGCTGTGTCGAAACCTGGTTATGGCATTTCACTTCCTTGCCCAAGTATTAGATTCAAAGCTCCCCTCGCCCGAGCCCACACGAGGGTACTAGGTCATATGGCTGCTAGATTCTACTTTCAGCTTCAACCTACACGACCAATTCGGGTCACTGCTGACACTCGGGATCATGCACTGTACCATATCAGCCTTCAAGCTTGTATCTTCCCATCGCCATTTGTAGCTGGCGCCAAGGAGGTTAATACTTGGTTTAGATAGACTTATATAAACTGCGGCACAGGAGGCTTTCACGAGGCTCCTTGGCATGCCGTATACTGAAGCAACCTTCAGTCTCGGGCATCTCTCAGCAGTCAGCACGAAGGATCGGTAGAGTGCCAACCAGTTCTCGACATCCAAACATTACTATTATCCGGTCTCTCCTCTCCTCTGCATTTGAGCGGCGAGGAAGTTCTTTAGTATACAATGAAATAGAAGTGTTGCACTCAAAGGGATGGTTCGCGATGTATTTGTTTGGTAAGATCTCTCATTATAACTGAATTCAGGGGTTACAAAGTAAGCGAAAACGCAAGACAGCCTGGGGTGTTTTCGTCCACGTGGCGGTTTCCTTTCCCATAGGAAACACGCAAGTATGAGCGGGCTAGTCCTTCAGACTTGCCACCAACTGATGGAAACTTCCTCGGTCTTAATTCAGATTCCGCTGGCATGTCGGTCTACCCCTCCGCCTTGGCAGCGCCTCCAGCCCACAGTCGTCTTGGAGCTCGTCTACCCAAGTAGGATAAAAGAATACCACCCCTCCAACTTTGACATATTGCGGCGTAGCGTAATGTGCGCACTCACTGTACGTAGGTCAAAGGCTGAACGCCGAAGTGGTTGTGGAAGTGGAAGGGTACACCAGTTCTTGTGGGGCAGTTACCACTTTACCAGTCCTCGTGGCCCAAATGATTCCCAGCTGTGTATTAATTGCTTGCATAATGCGGCTCGCACGTGGCCTATTACTATACCTTTCCACCGTTTTTCTGGCTCACAGCGAGATTTCCAAGCTGGTATTAATTTGTTCGTGTTCTTGTTTCCTCCTAGCCGGTTCGCTCTGCCTCCTCAACTGTAGCCATCCCGCAACTCTGTCAGATTGCAACCCAAGGAAGTTGGTCCTCTGCGATAAACTGGTGAATCAAAACCGTAGAGCCAGTGAGGAACCCCGTATCTTGATTCCCCTTGGAAGCCTGCAGTACACATTTATCCGGCCCCTGTTGCCAAGCGCGGGGTCTACCCCAGACCCGGAGGCACTCTGACTAGGTGAGTTTGTCCGACATGCATGGGCTTGCTATAAGTCGTACAGTTCCCATGCTCATGTTATCCTCGTCCCACCATCGCAGCAGTTCTGATCCCGAATACTGCTATTAGCAGTGCCGACAACTCTGACATCTTCCCTCTGCTTTTCAATTTCAAAAACAGGAGCCAGAATGGGCCTCATAAATCTTGGAACGGAAGGAGATCCTATCCTCACCAGACTGGTGGCCGAGGACAAAGTAAGATGGTATAGGAAGCCGAATTTGAGGCTTCTTTACCTGCTTCTCTATCCGACTTGTATGGGAATCGAGATTACATCTGGATTTGATTCACAGATGATTAATGGTTTGCAATTGATTACTGCTTGGCTCAAATGTAAGTGATTTTGTGAGATGTCTCCTGAGGTCTCGCAGATGATAGCGTACACCTTTACAAATTCCCTCGCAGGTTAATTAACATATCAATCACAGACTTCGGAACAGAAGGCCATGACGCCAAAGGCGCAGTCACCTACGCAGTCGCGGGCCCTTTACTAGGTATAATATCCGCTGCGTACAATCTTGGGGCTATTGTCGGGGTGCCTATCGTCCCAATGGTTGCACAGAAAGTTGGAAGAAGATGGTCTATTTTCATTGGCTCTACCCTGCAGTGTATTGGAGCTATCATTCAAGCTTTTTCTCAGAACGGTGAGTTTCTTATCCACAATAACCTTCTAGGACTTTGACTGATGGTTTCTAGCTGGCATGGTAAGCTTAGATTGTCACTCCAAGCTTTCATTTAGTGGCCTTACGCCAGTTCTCAATTTCACGCTCTCATATTGGAAGCTTCTCACTAAATTCAAAGTTTGAATTCTGACATATCTCATCAGTACATCTTCGCCCGAATGGTCCTAGGTTTCGGCATCATCTTCTGCATCGTCTCCGGCTCCGCAATGCTGGGCGAGCTCTCCTACCCCAAGGAACGTCCGATGATGACATCCATGTTCAATGCCTCATATTTCGTCGGCCAGCTCATTGCATCAGGCATTATCGTCAAGACTTCGGAGATTATGAATGACTGGGGCTGGCGGATCCCGTCCTTGCTGCAGTGTGTTCCGTCGCTTGTGCAGTTGTCGCTTGTCTTGTGAGTTCTGATGCTGTTCTTGTTGGGGAGGGATCAAGCTAATGGGGCTTTGGTAGCTTCCTTCCGGAGTCTCCCAGGTATCTGATCAGCAAGGATAGGAGGGAGGAGGCTTATGATATTTTGTGTCATTACCATGGTTCGTCATATCCCTTCCCTGCTTTTGCATTTCCCCGAAAACCGAGCACTTGAATTGTGTCTTCGGGGCTGCAAAACTCTCGGCTACTCGTCTCAAAGAGCCAATACTGACTTGCCCTCAGCGGAAGGAGACCGAGACTCCGTCTTCGCCAAAGCAGAGATGGCACAGATCGAGACTACTATTAAGCTCGAGCTGGAGACCGCAAAGCTATCCTGGCTCGATATGGTGCGAACCCCAGGAATGCGTCGCAGAACCTTCATTGCATCAGCTATGGGCTTGTATACGCAGTGGTCTGGAAATACCTTGATCTCGTGAGTCACCCTTTCACGTAAGCATAGCCATGCCGTAAACTAATCACCCCCAGATACTATCTCGGAAAGATCTTGGTAATGATTGGATATACTGATACGTATACTAAGACCATGATCAACCTTGGCAACGTAAAACACTCCGCTTCACCTACTGGAACGTAACCGGAAAGCTGATATGTTTATAGGCCGGCTGGAGTTTCATCAACGGCACCCTCATCGCTCTCATCACCCCACGCTACAAGCGCCGCACCATGTTCCTTACCGGCGCCTTCGGCATGCTGGCCGTCTACATCGGCTGGACGATCTCGATGCAGAAAGCCATGGAAGCCGTAGCGAACAAGTCAACCAACAAAGCCGCCGGCATTGCAGTGCTGTTTTTCATCTACCTGTACTCGCTCCCATACAACATTGGCAACAATGCTCTCACATATAGTAAGCGTCTTTCTCTAGTTCCGAAAAAGGAAAGTAAAGCTAATGTCTGGAAGCCTACCTGGTCGAGTTATTCCCATACGCAGAGCGGTCACGCGGTATCTCAATCGAGCAGTTCTTTGGGAGAAGCGCTGGCTTCTTCACTAACTTCGTAAATCCGATTGGCATGGTAAATCCCCCTTCAAGCATCGTCCTAGCAATCAGCAAACAAACTAATTTTGCAAACAGGACGGCGCCGGCTGGAAATACCTCATCATGTACATCGCCACCATCCTGTGCGAGATCGTAACTATCTACTTCTTCTACCCCGAAACTCAAGGCCGCACACTTGAGGAATTGGCTTTCTGTAAGAGTTTTCTCTCGCTTCCAACCCCCAAACGTTTCTAACGGATGTAAAACAGTGTTTGAGGACCAATCCCTCGCAGATAAAGCAGTCGTTGCGGTCGAGAAGACAATTCATTACGGAGATGATGGCATGGAGGTCGGCGAGAAGGGCGTCGAGGTTGAGCATGTTGCTGAGGTGCCGGAGGCGAAGCGGGCTGATTGAGAGAGAATTCTAGGTATGTGGGGCTTCGGAGTGGAGGGTTTAGGCCTCTTGTTTTGGAGAGATAGTGTCTAGGATATGATAATGCTATTTGCCAAAGCTAATGAAGAATGTAACTCTTCATGAAAGTAGTAAAATTAAGTTAATGAAGACAGAAGTGGTCAATCGATGTTAAGTGGGATTTGGAAGAAAGTGGTGCAGAAAAGCTCAAGGGCGACTTTCCTGGGACAAAACTAAATGTAAATCACTGAATTTCTGCTGACAACTTATAGATGTCGACTCATCTATCCGTAGCTTCAAATTGGCAAAATAAAGTCACAGTTTGAACAAAGCCACATTGATATATGGTATTTGAGGTCAAATCGGATTCTTGCTAAACATAACCTGAACTTGGGTTACATGACGTTCCACTTCAACGTTAATAAAGCAGCATTCTCATTACTCTTGAGATGAAAAGCATTACTTTTACCCACATCCCCACCATAGGAATCGAAAATGTCCGTTAATTCGCTGCAAAAAGGTATAGCAAAACTTAAGCACAGACTGAAAAGCAATCATGAAAAACGAGGGCTCTAGACAACCATCTTGGCATCCGCATCTGCACCGCCAGTCTTTTCAGCGTTCGAGTCCTTGCCGCCTGTCGTCTTGGCTGCTGCAGCAGAGGTAAACGATTGTTCGAAATCGGCAATGATATCATCAATGTGCTCTGTGCCGACAGAGATTCGGATCAGGTCCTGAAAGCATATTAGCATATGGATTTGGAAAAATTGGACTGTGCATCTTACCTCAGTAACACCAGAAGCAAGTTTCTCGGGCTCTGACAGTTGCTCGTGCGTAGTGGACCATGGGTGGATGGCAAGTGTCTTCGAGTCACCAACGTTTGCCAGGTTAGAAATAAGCTTGAAGCCATCTACGACCTCGCTACCCGCGGCTCCACCACCTTTGACACCAAAACTCAGGACGCCTCCAAAACCGCGAGGTAAATACTTCTTGGCAAGCTCGTGGGAAGGGTGGCTTTCGAGACCGGGGTATGAGACCCAAGAGACATGCGGGTTCTTCTCCAACCATCTAGCCAAAGCCAGCGAGTTCGACGCATGACGTTCAGCTCGCAGACTCAAAGTCTCGATACCCTGGATCAGCTGGAAGGCACCGAATGGGTTCAAGCAGCTTCCAAGATCACGGAGAACTTCGACTCTCAATCTAATGGCAAAAGTGATTGGACCGAAGGTGTCCCAGAACTTCAGCCCGTGGTATCCGGGAGATTCCTCGACCATCTCTGGGAAGCGCTTGCCATTCTTGCCCCAGTCGAATTTCCCTGCGTCAACAACGACGCCTCCGATTGTTGTGCCATGGCCACCGATCCATTTGGTTGCTGAATGAACGACGATATCCGCACCGTGATCAATGGGGCGAACAAAATAGCCACCTGCTCCGAAGGTGTTGTCGACCTGAGTAAATTAGTTGTGCTGTCAAAAATGATGTACCTGGGAGTACTCACAACAAGTGGGACACCGCGATCATGAGCGACTTTGGCAATGGCCTCGAAATCTGGAATGTTGTACTTTGGGTTGCCAATGCTCTCAATGTATACAGCCTTCGTGTTGTCGTCAATCGCCGCAGCAAAGTCCTCTGCCTTGTCTCCTTGAACGAACTTGGTGTTTATGCCCAGTCTTGGAAGGAAAACCTTCAACTGGTTATAAGTTCCTCCGTAAAGGTTGGTAGTCGATACAATGTTGTCTCCTGCATGTGCCAATGCCGAAATTGTCATGAACTGAGCGGCTTGACCTGAGCTAGCAGCCACGGCAGCAACTCCGCCTTCCAGAGCAGCAATTCGTTTCTCGAAAACATCGACGGTAGGCTATACGAGCTTGGGGTCAGTTCAAGTTCTCAAATGCGGGAAGATAACTGGTAGATACGGGGGCGAAGAAAAAAGAGGATAAAGAGATGCTCTTAACATACGTTCGTGATCCGACTATAGATGTTGCCAAACTCCCTCAGACCGAAAAGTCTGGCGCCATGGGCAGAGTCATTGAAGGTGAAACTCTGCAGATATATATTAGCCCCTTGAGCCAAAGTTTGAGCTCCTTATTGACTGACGGTGGTGGCATAGATGGGCACAGCGCGGGCGTTTGTTGCTGGATCTGGCTCTTGCCCCGCGTGGAGCTGGAGAGTCTCGAAATGGGTGCTCTCAGGGGGAGCCATATTGGAGAAATTCCAATGGGATGAAGTTTGTGAAGATGTTAAAACTGTGAATGGGTTGAGTGGAGTGTAGCTTTTTCAACGTTGTGTTCGAGCGAGAGCGAGGTAGACGTTCGGAGGAGGGGTTGTTTGCGCTGTAATACTCGTAGGTGAGGGGAGTTTAAGATCTTCGTACGTGGGGTACAGTAGTAAATAGTAGGTAGCATGGAGCATGGAGCATGGAGCATGGGTAGCCACAGCTATAGCTACCTGACCTACCTTGCTAATCACGCCATCGCACCAAGAGATGGGGAATGGGTACAAAGTACGAATACTCGTAAATGTGTACAATACTCAGATGTCATCATCCCCCGCCTTTGTCTTCCTCGGCCGGCATTATTGAGTTATTGAGTACATACTTTAGACACAAGCTTGGAGAGGATATGCTCCTGCTGCTGCTGGCCGGTCATTGTTCTTCAGCTCCGAGATCGCAAGACCTGCAGCTAAACATACCGTAATACCGGCATGCTGGTGGGTGGGATAAAGGTCTGATGCAGCATAAGACGTTTCATCTCACCTTGGGAAAATCTTGGCCCTTCAAAATACATGAGACTGTGCCAACGCGGCAGTCTCACAACCCTTTCTCCCCATCCACTTCCCGTCGGGGAAAAAGTCAACCCAGAAGGGTGTATCCCCCTTTCCATGTCTCCTTGGCGCCACCGCAGATAGTCGACTTTGAGGCTACCAAGACCACCTGCCGCAAGTGCGTTGAGGCTCGAGAGTCAGGCCAGCGCGCTTTCGAGACTTCTTGGCTTTTATTGGCGATACAGGTTTGTTTCATTGCTAACCTGATGCATTCGGTTTGGTAATTTTCTGGAGCAATGCGCTGGGACAAAATCTTGCGATCGAGACTGGGCACCAAGGATCCGCGAAGCTTCGTTCTGCTGAAGCTTTGCTGCCGAGCGAAACCTGTTTGTTTAATGAGTGCTGTATGCGCTGTACTGGGGCTGGGAGCGCGAATCGAAAAAGGGCAGACAGCCAGCGTTTATGACCTGGCAACTCTCCAAACTTCGCTGAGATAGGGGATAAATATCAAGTAACAAGGCGCCGAAAAGCAAATTCCAGGCCTTGATGTCCAATATGGTTAAGCCATCTGGCAGATGCAAGGTTTCATTGGCCACTGAAGAAGCACCACGGTTTCAGGACGAGGTAGGGGTCAAAACCACTCACCCCAGATTTATGCACTGATGCTTTCGTAGTGCGCGCCCTGACCATATCTACCTTCTCCCGGAATTGCAATATCAAGTGTGGTCTGCGACTTCTTCCAAGTATTTTATCTCTCATTTCTATCGACCTGTTCTCCATTTTCCGACTTTCTTCATCCATTCTTTATACACGCGCGCACCAGTTGCTGCAGCTCCTTGTCCTTTTCACTACCAGCCTATTCCACCCACATCAAAACAAAACACGAATTTACGAGAATCTTTAAATCATCAAAATGGCGTTCGGATTACTACTCCCCCTGCGAATTGCCCAATTCGTCTTCGCCGTGGTTGTTGTTGGACTTTCATCCTATGGTATGGAGACACTCAAAAACCAATCAATTACCAGCGGACTAACAGACTTGTAGTTGCTCACTGGTACAATGCCGACACATTGACCGCATCTCCTTCCCAAATCAACTTCCTGATCTTCGTCCCGCTCTTCTCATTCATCTCCGTCGTCTACCTCGAAGTCGTGCCCCGCTTCATGCCAAAAGGTAAGACCTCCTATCAAGTTCACCAGTAAACATGAAACTAACTCTGCGAAGCATCCCACCCATACGCACACCTCGGATTCGAAGTTGTTAACACCATCTTTTACTTCGCCGGCTTCATTGCGCTCTCCGTCTTCATCGGCAAGCTGCTCTTTTGTCGTGGCTCAGTCTGTGCTGCTGCACGAGCAGATGCCGTTTTTGCCGCCTTCAGCTGGATGCTCTGGACCGCATCTTCCGCCATCGTGGCCATGAAGATCTTCAAGGGTGGATTCAAGGGATTGAAGACCGACCAGAAGGCCACATCGGCGATGAAGGAGGTTCCCGCTCAGCCATAGGCAATCTAGTCTATCGACGCGAGATGCTTCCAAAATGGGTTTGAAAGGAAAGGGATAAAATGGGGCAAAGGTCGAGGGAGGATGGCGCAAAGAGAAAAGAGGTCTTGACGACTTCTGGATGAGCAATTTACTTCATTACGTGGGTTTGACTTTGGGAATGGAATGGAGTACATGCTATCTAAGATACGAAGGTGGCAACAGCGCTAGCCATTTGAATATTTGCTAAGCAATAAATAATAAATTGATGCAAATGAACATTCCAATACCGATTCCTAGAAATATGAAGGAAAAGGACTTCCCAGATCTCAGCTTGCTACATAGAGCGTAGCAACAACGCATCGTTGTCTGATTGCTTACCTAGTAGTCTAGTCATAACTACTAGACTTGGCCAAACTTTACCTAGGTAGGATGAAAGGATGCTTTCCCAGCTGACCTGGGCTTGAGGTTGGGAAGTGCTTTATGTGCTGCTATCGTGCTGCTACCGCAATATATTTGATGCATTCTTGCTACCGATGAAAGTCTCTCATTATCGTTGCATCGAAACTTCCCCTTCTCGAAAGACATTCTCAGAAACCCAGAAACATAAATTCAAAGAATTTCGACGTCAAAGTAAAGTATTCGAAGGATGCTTACAGCTAGGCCTACTTACAGCCCGCCATCGCGCCTCCTCGCCTAAACTTTCCGCTCCCATCCCCATCCGCATCGACCTCAAGCTCAAGCTCAAGAGCAACACCTCCACAACCACAACCAAAATGCACATCTCCACGCTTCTCCCCTTGCTCCTCGCCCCCCTCGCCCTCTCAACCCACCTGCGCATCGCCATCCAACCCACCGCGCTACTCCCCAACCCCAGCGTCCTCCCCCCCAGCACGACCGCCTCGCTCACCACGCTCTCGTCCATCCACCGCGCGCCTCTCCGTGTCGACAATACCTTTGATTTCCGCAACGTGAGCAGCGGAAGCTATCTGCTAGATGTGCACTGCCACACGCACGCCTTCGCGCCGCTGCGCGTCGATGTGCATGAGGGCGACGTGAAAGAGGTGGAGGCTTGGGGGACTTTTAGGGGTAATGAGTGGGCGAATAAAGGGGAAGCTGCTGTTGTGAGGAAGAGCGAGGAGGGCGTTTGGGGG
>QGMK01000077.1:0-47128 GCA_007825345.1 Lachnellula suecica | reverse complement strand
CGGGGAGATTTTGGGGACGGAGTCAGGCCCAGGGTGGGATGATCGAACGCTGGCAATGCTTGTACTTGTGGGGATGTTCCACCTGCAGTGTCATTGTCGTCGGTGGCCATGGCCATGCTCATGCTGTGGGAGTATATGCAATGTCAGGAGGGATTGAAAGACATTATATTCTCCTTTCGAGTCAATTGCCGGAGCATCAATGCGTCTTTTTCCCTTCAAGGGCGCGCCGATTTCTTTCCTCATGCACGCCAGTTGTCCATGGCATTCGAGGCCCCTGTATGGTTGCTCCATATGCTAGTGTCGATGCGGCTAGCATATTTGCCCCTCCGCAACTCTACTTGTAAGCGCTGAGGCTCGGGAGGAAGCGTCCAGTCGAGTGCAACTCCAAAACAACAACAACCGAACAATACAACAGACGATACATGAACGAAGACTCGAAGATGGCGTCTGATCCGGAGTGCGGCAAAGATGGCAATAACTCGTCCCCGAAATCCGAGAATCCCTTCATCAAGTTCCGCCAATTCGCAGACGAGCAAGTCAGCTCACTTTTGTAAGACGCCCTCTGGTGCTACATGGCTATAAAATAATTGCTAACCTCTATTGTCTGCAGGCAAGGTATCATCGGGCTTCCCTCTGCCATCTCCAAGGACCCCTCACGAAAAGCTAGGTGGGCCGACTTCGACGAAGACCTGCGACGACGAGATGAGCTACAGGAACGTCAGAGGCAGCTGAGGGAGGCAGAAACTGGACAGCCGGATCGGCGCCCTACCGGTAGTCCTGCAAACTGGGATATACATCCTGGAAAATCGTCTGCGCCCCTCGAGAATGAGAAAGCGCCCACACAAATGGATGAACGGATGGCCAGAGATATCCCCCTATATTCCCCTACCCATAAATCGTTATTTGCGCATTTGGACCAGCGAGGGGAGTCCACAGCAGAATGGCATCCCAACAATACTATGAAAACCCTCAATGGGGGTTTCATACCACATTTTTGGCCTTGGTGCTTACGGCCAGAGCAGTTTTCAACAGACCCAATAAGAAACATGCAGTCGTTTTCTTACAACGAGTTGAACGCGCAGCCGCATTTCCGGTCTAACTATTCTCTGCTACCTTACATTCTGTTTTCTCCCTATTCTCCGCTCAAACTCGCGGCCGATAAAGTGACTGGCTCCGCACCAACCCACAAAATGGACACGTTCAAGTACTGCGCCGCCTTTGAAGATTTGATTCTGACTACACATGGCAGTTCGCCAGAAAATGTTGGATACTACACCTGGGATTTTATTTGGGATTCCGCGAGGCCAGTTGGTGGGATGGAATGGATACTTCATTTGCGTGAGTCTGGCTTGCTGCAACAGAAGGAGACCCACAACATTCGTCAAATGTTGGAGTGGCCAAATCGTTTTAAATCCCCCAGGGTTGTTTGGGTGGGGTGGCCTTTGGAGAAGCACGATGATTCCCCGGAGACTGAGGCAGAGATGTATCAGCGTTTTCTTTCTGCACAGGCACGCGAACCCCCGGAGATCCTTGAATCACTCTTCAACGAAGCCGAGGGCTTCATTGAAAAACAACTCAAAGCCCTGGATAGCCCCGAAGGAAAGCGGGCTCTCCGAGAAATTTTCGATTCAAAAGTGGTGAAAGAAATATTTGAGATGGTGAAGGAATCTGAATCGGAGGTCAACCCACCACTTCCGGAGGAGCCCAGAGAGCAGTCGGCCGACTCCAAATCTCCTAGACATAGTAAATCGGCAGAAGTCAAATCAAGACAAAGCGAGCCGGATCCCGACACAACCAAAGTGGTACACACACAAACTACTTCCAATCGTAACGTCGATGAAGACGGCTCGGTAGAGACAACTGTCACGGTCTGGAAGCTGTATGCTGACGGTCGCGAATCTACCACCACAACACAACATTTCGAAGATGCTGGAGCTTGGAAGGAGCCAGAGGAGAAACCACAAGAGGTGCATAGCGCGAAAATATCGGAAGGGAAGAAGAAAGGTTGGTTCTGGAATTGAGTAATGACTGGGTTTATGAACACTTGGGGCGTTGGATATCATTCGGGAAATAGGTAGGCGCCCAGGAGCAAGGCTACAATATGGAATTTATATGATACCATGTGCTTAAGGCATAGTAGTCTTAGGTTACAAATGAATACACTGGTTTACAGCCCCCCTTAACCTTGTCCATGTGGCGAGTTGCTTGCCCAAGTTAATAGCTCTCCTACGTTTGATAATAATCCTAGTCCTTGCTTCCAATCTTTAATAGATCCTGGCACAAGCTTTTACGTCAGCTTTTATCCTTAAATATAATCAAGCAAAGGGTAAATTAAGTATAATAAATTGTTAGACCCGATCAATAATCCAGTATATGCACCGAACCTCGAGAGGGTACAGCGTCGAAGTACCACAATTAGGTCCACACAAAAAACCACTACTGGAAGGAGGGGCTCAGAGAAGTCACATGAAGGAGTGGGTCTGGACCGGGCTTACTTTGTTACGGCTAGCATTCCCAATAACTAATCAGAGTCGTCACACAGGACAGTGTTCTAAGTCCTTTGCTCTTACTTTATTATTCCTAAATAAACTCGGAGAAGTATAAAGCTCTGCGGCTCGCGGCTGAAGAAAGCGGCAAGCCTCTATTTTTATAAACCTTACCTTTGAATGAAATCATTACTCAAGTATTTAGTCTCCTCATATACAGTCACGTGAGACTAGACCGATGCACGCATTTCGGTAAATCTGTTATACTTGACGACACCATCAGAAAACCACACAAAGACTCCAATGGAGTCGTTACCACTATCTCTCAATTACAATTATGTTCCTACGTGGTCTTATCAGCAATTTTCTGTGGGGCACTCAACCCAATGCAGATGCCGCACCTGCATCACAATTCTCTTGCCTTCCACCGGAAATAATTCTATTGATTGCAAAGCAACTCCCAGCTCCATCTGCTGCTTGCCTTGCCCTTTGCAACCGACATCTGAAAGCTATACTTGGGTCTTGGTCTCCGTGGTCACTACAGAAGGAGACACTCGATGTTCGACTCGCCTTCCTCTCGTGTTTAGTGAAAGATCTCCCTCAACACTTCTTGTGCCCAGAATGTTTCTGCTTGCATCGAATCAGTTCAATAAACTGGCCCCGGGTGATTACACATCACTCAAAACCTCGTTGCATTCGACTTTTCCACTCTTTCGAGCTTCTATCACTTTCGTGGTATCTGATAGGCTTTCCGCACATCCATTTGGCGTTGAAGCAACACCACTGCGGCACTGATATTGGGTTTCCGCTCAATGCTTTCCAACACCTTGAGGTGGCACAGGACCAGGACCAAACCAAAGGAAAAATCATCCTTTTGTCTGTCGACGCACAGATTGTTTCCAATGAGCTTTTGGTGCGATCTCAGAAATGGATACTACTCCCTTGGAGCAGACGCGACAACTTCCTTGATGAATTGACCGAGGACAACCAATCATCAGGCTTCTGTATCCACACGCGCTATCGAGTTTTGGACCCGGATTTCGTATCGAACCTGGTGAGGTCTAGGCTAGCCCGACTAGAGGCTGGGGAAGGCTGTCAAGATCAAACATTACAATGTCCCTATTGCTGGATGGATTACGAGGTAGACGTGAGAGATTTTCGAGAGAGGGGGTTTGCGGTGCTTGTTACGCGTTGGATCAATCTGGGCGCTGGCCTAGATTCACAAGATCCGAAATGGCAAAGCCATATTGTATCGAGGATGGCAAGAGGCGCTCACCATCCGCACGCCCTTGGGTCTATTCGAACGAGTTTTGAAGGCCGGGCAGTGCTGTCAAAGGATCACTTCACTGCTGATAATGAAACGAAGTTGTTTTCCCCCCGAAAATCCAGACTTGTTTCTCGAGGTTCGGGTGGCCTCATCTGGAAGTGGGATGGGGGAAATCGGTGGTATCTAGCCCCGTCGGGCCCCCCTGAAAGGAGCTTCTGGAATTTCTTGAGGAACGAGCGGTAGATCAAAATAGTTCTTTCATACCATCTGAATCTTATCATATGTATATGTATCAAGCTGCTTTCGTTGGAAGGTAGACCAGGACAGTGTCAATGACGTGCACCAATATCGGCACGAAAAAAGTGAATTGAGTGCGCGCTGGAGATTCACTTGAACGCCCACTCGTGCTCAAAGATCGCGCTAAGGAGCAGGGCTCTCTACTTAATGTTCTCGCACGTTCCCCGGTTTCCTTTCCTCTTCACCTCCTTTGGAATTTTCATCGCACGCACGCAAAATTCAGCACACTTACGCGCACTTCAAAAGTCCATTGAAACTGCGTTACATACACCGGAGGCCCAGAACAAAATGGTTGACCTTACTTCGATTTCAGCATGGGTTATGCCCTGGCTCGCTCCAATCATAATCCTTCATCACAAACAGAGTGCAATTCACATCGGGTTGCTCAATGCAGAACCCGAAACTCCAGAAGTCCCTATCCGGGAGGTACTTGATGATCTAAAGGCTGTCAGTAAGGCCCTTCAGGGGGTCAACACTGGCGTCGACGATGTCCGCAAGGATATCTTGGAGAGCCTTCAGGGCATCAAGACCAAGTTGGACAGATTGATAGAACTCGGCGAAGCACGCGAAAGGGATGATGGCTTGTTGATTTATCAACGCGTGCCACATGTCCCGCGCGCTGCCGAACACCTTGACGGCTGAGAGGCCAAGTATGGGACCCGAAAGCTGAACACCGCAAGTGCACAGTGAGTAGGGCGGAGGGCGGAGACTCAACACCTGTACGCGGTGCCCTCTACGAACCTAGGATTGAGCAACAGACTCCCTGACTACGGTTAAAGGACTGTCGCGATACTATTCCAGAGCCAAGATTGAGTCGGATCGAATTGGGGCGCTTCTTATCTCCTTCCTCCTCCGGCCAGATTCTACCACGATCCCCCCCACCAAATCAATCACCCCAGAGCAAAGTCTTCTCTTCCACAGTTTCGCCTCCTACTCGTCTGACGTTCCTCAATTGAGAGTTTGTAGCGATTCACTCTCGATCGCAGATATTAGAAAGTCAGTCGTCCTCGCCGCGAAGATAATTGACTGCAGCAGCTGGGTCATTCCGATGGTTAAGTTTGAGGTAAGCTTAGAATATATTGGACCTTCAGATTAAGCAAAGCTAACGTTAGAGCCTCTACAGAGGACGGCTCTTAGTCTCTCTTACACCGGCAAGAAGGCCATTGTCATCTCGCGCCTCGCGAGAGTTCAGGATGACGCATTCTTTACCGGTTTCCCAAGATTCCCACCGGAGCTTCGACGACGAATATGGAAGTTTGCATTGCCTCGCCCTCGGGTCCTTGCGCTTGAAGCTGGATCCTGGCCGTGAAACCATTTTGAGCGTCACAACCCCTTGTTTGACTGCGGCCCTCGGTGCCGTGCTCTCCAGCACGGAAGCTATGCAAGTTGGCTGCAACCTACACCGACCCCATCTGCTTCCATTCTGGCCACGACATGGAGACGACAACATTGTCTCATGGTCTTTAAACATTTGTAGGAACCCAAATCCTCGCCTTGGTCTCAAGTAGGCGTTTGAAGTCGTTGGCAACCTAGTCCTTCGAAATGATGAGTCTTTCGGCCACTTCGGAGCCACCGAGCTATCTGGAGTAGTATTATAGCGAGACCGAGACTCGTCCTAATTCACGAATTCCGGCACACTTATCGGCGCTCAATGTGTTTGAGGAACCAGACTTCCAGAAGTCAGAAATGTCAAGTTTCTTTTGGGTTTTGGCCTAGTATATCGAGCTGTAAGTTTGTCTCGGATCACTGACGGCTGAAGACTACTGACTAGCCACATAATAGCCCGAGTATCTGAACAAATACCACTCGCCCTCCGATTCCCGAAGCTCTTCTTTCGCATTTTTCAATCTTTGGAAATTGTCTGCTGAAACGAACGTTATTCATTTGCTATCGATTTCAATGCATAGTGGTTATCCTAGGGCCACACTGTGCAAGGCGAAATCTCTTCTGCGGAACTCTGTATTGCGATATCTGAGGCGGCTTTCCCGAACATTGCTAGAACGTCACCAATTTGAAATTGGGGAAACTTGCTATGAAGCTTTGTTTGCGATACATAATTGTCTGCGTTAGTCTTCCGGCCTAAACAGCGTCAAGGACCATATACTGACCCAGTCCAGGTACACTACAATGGAATACACTTAATATTGCTGTTAGAGAAGGATCGGTGTCCTAATGGCTTACAGGATTATGACTAGGGAACTCAATACAGAACATTCAATTAGCTGAATGTAACCAACTGATTGAAGGTCTCACTTCTTGCTGCAACTTTCGGTGCATGTTGTGTTGCTGATGGTCTTTGCCATTCCGGCTTTGTTCCTTGTGCACACCAGCTTTACCCACATTTCGCAATAATATGTGCGCTTTTCCTCCTCTCGGTCACTTCCAGTTCAGATGATGAGATATAAAGTACGTCTTTATCAAACCTATAATATTATCATTGCTAACCCTGCTTTCACATTCCCTGGGCCCCGTAATGAAATTCTCCAGACTATACCGGACGCTATACCAGCAGCCACCTTCGGCTCTACCCGTCTTGACCAGATGTGCCGCACCAACGCCAACAAGCCTCTGAATCATTGCAACCAGATACAAAAACGGGAACTATCAGTTAGTTCCCTCCTAGCTTTTCACCCCACGCACATCATCTGGATTGGCTTTTGATCAATTATTTGTACCAAGACACACCCCGCAACTCCTCGATGCCAAGAAGTTCACCTTACCATCTTATACAACACGCAATCCCGCAGCTTTATACTCAGAGAACCACGATGTCGCTCGGACCGGAGCACGGAGTCCAAGTTGGAAGTCTAGATGAGAAAGTATTACGCCTAGGTGGCGACTTCTTTGCAGACGATTACGAAAACGGGTCCAACAAGATTGAAGACGAAGGCCCCGAGGAGGACGATGGCTTCTTCGAGGAGGAAAACGGCTACTCGCAGGAAACAACGGAAGACAGAATACCCCGATTAGGAAACGAGCATTCGGATGCTATGTGTGCCTTGCCCAAGCATCGATATCGGAACGAATCCGACGATGTAATTATACTCAGACGCATTTTCCAAAATATTAAAAAATCTAAAAGTCGAGAAGACTTTGCAGAATTAATCAAGAAGCTGCACTTGATGTCAGTTAAGTTTATTGAACAGCTTCTGCTGAATTTCAACTGCCTTATGGGCCACGCGTACTGCAATCGCGATGGATGGAGTCGATGTATATATCGGCATCATTCCCCATTACAGCTTTTGGTTACTTTGAAACGCGTTTCCCTCCAGCTTATTGGGTCTACGCCGGCGTTTGCTTCGCTCACGCCAAACTCAAGCACCGCCAAAACCTTCCATAGGTTCAAGAAGCTTCCCCAGGAACTTCAGGACATCGTCTGGACTTATGCACTGCCTCGTCGCATAATCGAGCTCAATGATCGTGATTATAATGCCTTCCTTCTATCGATGAACAGGCTGGAAGCGTCGAAGCTCGCCCAAACCCGGCTAGCCCCTCTCGCCTTGGCTTGCCGAGACTCTCATGAAATCGTTTTCAAGAAATACGAAACTACCAATGTTAGCCTTGCAAGCAATGGGAGCATCTACCCCACCCAAATCCTTATCAATTTTGATCAAGACGTCGTTTACCTGAGCGATTATCACCAGCTCTTCTACTTTGACGAAGACTCTACGCCTGACTCCACTCTAATGGCACTATTCCTCGGCGCACAGAAACTAGCGTGTCCTTCTCAGGGGATCTCCGAGTTGTTAATGGCCTATATCCCGAGAATTTCTGAAGAAGAGGACGAGTTAGAGGGGATAGAGGGGATGAAACCGATCCTTGATCGTTTGCAAAATCTCCAAGAGCTCATTATCGTGAGACAAATGGACGACCGACTTGCCACGGAAATTTCCATGGATGCCACGATTCGATTTCTCGAAGACGAACAAGCTTTGATCGGATCGACTGAAAACAAAGATCACATTTACGAAAAGTTGTTTACTCCCGAAACCTGGCAAGACTGGCCGTTTGATTATACAGACAACAACTTGATGGAGCCATCATGCATTGCATGGCTTTGGAAGAAAGCGACCAGTCCAGGCTGTAAGCTGGAGCGGTTCAAAGACTTAAAGCTCTCATTTGTGAAGGAAGAAATAGACTATAAGCCTAATCTTATGCAGCACTTGGATCTACTTTCCTGGAAGCGCAGGAAGCAGATCCATCGGTGGTGCTTTGGAGGGCTTTTTATGTATCTAGGTCGCGTTGACAAGGTAGAGGTGCTACTCAAAGTTGCTCAGTTTCACAATCTCATTTCTTGAAACTGGACAGTTCAATTTTGATCTATTATATATCGGCAGATTGATAGCACTTCCCGTATTATACAACACTCCTACTTCTCATTTGCAAAGCCTCAGACCCTTTCTCGAAACTCCTGTCAACGACCATCTAATGCGATAACAGCGGCGCATTAGCAGCATGCGTCGTGGTATTCGCGGCCATCGGCGTCTGATTCATATCCGCGCCAGTCGCCCAAGCCGCAGGATTCAAAACAACGCCATGATACTTTTTTGGGCGATTCAACAACCTATAAATGACAGCCACCGCCGCGCCGATTGCAGCAAGCGCTGCGATACCGATGCCGATTCCGAGGCCGACTTTGAACTGGCCGGTAAGTTTGTTTGGTGCTGCGGTTGGAGTAGCCGTCGGAGTTGGTGTGGTTGTTGCACTGGCGGTAGCGGTCGAAGAGGCAGTCGAGGAAGAGGAAGTGGAAGTGGGGAGCTTAGTGGTAGTTACAACGACTTTGCCTTTTGCGTCGATGGTGGAATTGGATATGTTGAAGAAGCCGCTTTGTGTGAAGGCCGTCGTACCGCTGGGATCGTACAGTTGAAAGTGGAAGATGTTGCCCTGCGTCAGTTCGAAGGTGCTGTTATTGTCACGGTCGGTGGTTACGTTCCAGGTGTACGAGGTGTCATTGATAGCCTCTGGATCGTGTAAGCTACAAAACCGACATTTTCACTCCATCCCTTCTGCTTGCCTTTGTTATTGAGTGTGGTGATGTCTGGGGAACTCAGTTTGTCTGCGGCGAAGGCCGATTTGAAGTATTGTTGGAGGATTAGATACACACTGTCGTCGTTTGAGTCCCAGCTAACGTCGACATTATCACCGACTTTGTAGACCGGAAATTTGCTCGTGTCACCAATCCCATCTCCTGTGTTGCGGCCTACAGAGGGGTTCTTGAAGGTGCCCGTCGGGTTAATGCTTATCACAAGAGTTGCGGCGAAACTGAGCAAAGTCAGGATCCGCAGGAAGAGAAAGGAAGCCATTGGAGGCGAACGCAGAGGCAGAAATATCGATGGGGGCAGCGGATGTACGGAATATTGAGTCTTTAATGGATACCCTTTTTCTTTTATTAGAGCCATCAGCACTAACTGTTGGAAGGCACGGCTGTGCATTCACCGCAAGGCTGTCTCGCCGCAACCCCACGTCGAGGCTATCACTAATCACCATAAGCGAGATAATTCTTAAATGTAATTGGGGAGATCGGTTATAAGCTATGGTACCTGGGAGCTTAATCTGACCGGGTACATATGCCGTGTGATAAATTTGATGTTGTGATTGGCTGGAGGAAACGAGAATCAATGTCGTGAAAATAGCCCGCTTTAGCTTACGGCTCATTGCACCTAATTGGCGGGGCAGTACGAGACAGTCACCAACTAATGTTTAAGCAAATGATAGGTCTCCATTACAGTGAGGCTGAGAACCCCTAGCTCCTACAGTTCATTGAAACTATCCAGTAAGCTCACTACTACGGAGGCAGGATCATGCTTCAAGGCTTTTCAGAAAACTCCGTGTCCTATGGAAACAAGCATCGCCGGCGCAGGAGTTTATTTTCTTAGAGCTGTCTTTGCGCCTCTAATCCAAATCCATTGAGATACACCTTCCGCGTCCGTCTGAATGGCGCCAGTCGCTGCTACGCAGCCAATCTATTTAATTATACATCTTGCAACCTCCTTTCTTCTCCATTTTGACTTTATTTAGTTCTATAGCTGCCGCCCTGCCAATTGATCTGAAAACTTCTTTCTTCTTTTTCCCACAATGGTGGTGTCCCCTTTTCGGAGCGGGCCGCTCCTGCTGACGGCCCACGCAGGAATTTATGCCATCCATGCAAAATATATACTTCTTTATGGCTGCCTTAATGGTCGTACTAGTTAAGTGCACTTTCAAATCACTGACTGGTAGTAAGATACAGAGTTTGTTTGGTACCCTAGTCCAAGTTCGCTTCGAGTGCGGAAGCTATTACCTCCTAAGTCACCCCACTTTCTCCTTCTCCGTAGTTGTATAAAAAACTATCCAGAAAATCTTCGAGTCTCTTATGTTCTTGACTGTCGATATTTGTTCTTCGACTCACACACAGCTCATACTATTTTGGCCCAACTGTTGCTGGAATATCATGGAATCCCGTATTTCAAGACCACGTATTTCAAGACCACGTTTGTCGAAAGCGCGTCTCCCCAGACGATATCTTTCCCCAGTATACTCTTCAAGCCTGTATTTTTCGAGATCAACTCTCTTGGGATTGCATTCATCGAGAGCATCCACAGCACGATCATCGAAAATTTTTGATGTCGTCAAGATACAAGGCCGGCCAGTTTCACGAAAGGAGAACAATATTTACGAGAGGGAAGAAGAATTCCGATGTCTTCTGATCTATGCTGAGCTACTCGGAAAACACTTCAACATTAAAGAAACTTTGGTACATTTTCAAAGTCTTCCCGTAAGGGGTGTAGGCAAACTTCTCAAAATCGCCGCAAACTTTAACGGTACCGATAACGGACACCCAAAGGTGAAAAGACTCGCAAGCTGGCCAAATGTCTTGTACTTAAGTTCTACGGCCTTGCAAAGCTCAAGTATCAGATCCAACATTTTCCAAATTCGAGAAACTTCCTCTAGAAATTCAGGACATGATATGGACCTTTTCCCTGCCTGAGGAACGCATAGTCGATATTCCGCAGGACTTTATCAGCAATACTTTAATAGATGCTTTGGCATATAACAAAGCTGTTGCGCAAGGATTCGAAATGCAGCTAGCCTCTCTTGATACGGCGTGCCATCGCTCCAAAAACATCGTGGCGAGATACTACAACCTCCTTGCTTTCAAAGCAACTTTTGAAGATGAGGAGCTCACGATGCCTTTGGATAGTTTCGTTAGCTGGAAGTTCGAAATTCTATTCATTGACAACTTTTTTATGCTGGAAGTGTTGGAAAGAATCGAGGCAGGCCATATGAAGCAAAAATGTCTTGACGTATCAGCCACTTCACCCAGCCTTGGATTTGAAAGAGTGTTCTTTTACGAAATATTGAAAAAGCATTCGAATACGTCCGGTACCAACACTTCACAACTTTTAAGTCTCCTGAAGTGCTTGGGGAATTCTAAAAAGCTAGTTCTCATCGGAGTCTTGAAGTCGGATACGTAACTATATACGGTACACCTCTCTCTTTACTGCCGGAAGGTCTCAGCAATGAAGAAGATCTGCAGTTCAGCGTAACAAGAGGAGGCCATCGATAGTTAGATGCTTTGCTAAGATATCGGTCTCAAATGATCCCGAGGCTATAACCAAGCTTTGGAAGCATGTCATTAAAACGGACAAGGCCCTCGAAGCCTTCAGAGATATTGAGCTATCGTTTAGGCTTGCAGAGAGAGTTCCTGCTTCTACATTTTTAACAAAACTGGAAGATTCTCTGGGAGAGTATAGAACAGCTCATTGCTTGTTTTAACTGATCAACCACAATGTACCTAATACAAAAAGCCAATGCCTTGAAATATGAACTGAATTTAATACCGCAGAAATTTTTATTGGAATAAACTTCAACGAAACATTAACGAAGCTTTCCCAAGATGCCACTAAAAGAACATGCTTAGCCAAGAAGTAACAGATCGCAAAAAAAGGGATGACTTGCATTGAGGTCATGATGAGTGATATCCAGCATCTCAAGGGTCGGCGTGTCCAATTTGTGGATGTCGATGGCGGGCAGGAGGTTTTAGCCTTGGTTTTCCGCATAGAAACGAAATCAATTTAGGACCTGAATAAGTCTGTGAGATGTGCGGAGCTGACCCATCACGTATAGGAGATACAGCCCGAAAAGATCAGTATCGTATGAATAGAGCGCCTCGTTCATCAACACGAACATCCCAGTGTAAGTATCAAGTATAGTTTCCTGAAAACTGCAAGATACAACAGCGCATTCCACAATGAATACGGAGCGTTCAGCGGTCCATTAGTTGCAGGAAATTCCCGTGTTCGGTTCAAGCAAGATTGTGATCGCTCTAGTGGACATACAGCCAGAATTCACCGTCTCTCTCGTGATCAGCCGTATTTCCGAAATTCCGAGAAGCGTAACTGACACACGTGAACAGCTGGCGCACCTATTGACAGTTACTCGATAACTACTCAGCAACACCATCTGCGATACCTCAACGCCCTCAACAACTGCGAACAAAATCCAGCATGTCAGAACTATCACAACAAATCACGGAGTTGGAGACATTAGGCCAGCTTCTTGCTAGTTTGTGGGCCTCAATCCATCGTCGTAGTCTTGATGAATTACACAAGTCGTCCATTGCCCAAATCGAATTATTGCTTCAAGCCGCAGCCATCGACATCTATCAGAGAGCCTATACCGACAGATACACCTTGATGGCCTCAGCCCCGACTCAACGAACCCTTATTTCGCTAGCACACAAACTAAAAGAAGTTGCCGAGGAACTCGAAGAAACAAGTGGTGAGAAATACAAGAAGTTTACGGTGTTTTCCATGCTCCCACCCGAGCTTCGGCGGGAAATCTGGAAATTAGCTCTTCCCGACGGGCAAATTATTCAGATTTTCAATGGTCAAACAGGCGTTTGCGACGTAGCAACGTCTACCCAGACCTCCCTTGTATGGCTCGCGAAGGTATGCAAGGAATCACAGGAGATTGTCAGAGCCAAGTATCAAAACATCAATGCTTGGGCTCTGGGAGTACGATCGTTGAACTTTCACGCATGCATCTTCTTAAATACTCAGATCGATATCATTTATCTACATGATCATGGCGTTTTCAGCTGCAGCGGACTTCTTAACGGCTCCCAGACCGATTCAACCTTGGGTGCCCAGCGCGCGCAGATATTGGAATTGTGGCCTTGAACTACAACTTATTCTCGGACCTATGTGGCTTTCGGCGCCCGGCGATCCTCTCAGCCTCTCTTGATGTTCTTGCAGGGATGAAGTCCTTAAGAAAGCTATTGGTCTTTGAGACGGTAGGCTATCAGTGTCAGCCTAGAGCTACAAATCGATCCTCTCTGACTCGATTCCTGTCGGTCCCAGCCAACGATATTGATAACAACAAACGAGAAAGTATGCTACTCGTTTGGAAAACCCTTGTGGCAAAGCGACATGCGACAGAGTGGCTGGGTTCTGTTCCGCTCGAGTTTGTCTCCGCAGTGGCAGATGAACGACCTCAACGAAATTTGCTATCGGATATAGTCAAAGTCAAGCTTGTTAATCTCATGAAACTACAAGAACAAGTTTGTGTTGATACCAGCCAATCTTGAGATTGAAACCGCTGACCTCTGGGTAGACACCGACTCCCTCGCAAGTCAACCAACGCTAAGGTGCTTGAAATCCTTCGAGTTTCTAGAGCAAGGAAATTGGATGGGAACTGGTTCGGGATATTATAGTTAGTTGGCGGAACCAAACATAAGCGAAATATCCCAATTGTCAACAACTTAGTCTTTACTTATAAACGCAATTCAGATCATCTCCTTGCGTCCTAAGTCTCCTTCGCCCGGTAACCGTCAATGCTACCGCAAAGCTGGCCGTCATCTGATTAAAAAACATCCTGCATAAAAATGAAGAGAAGCTACGGGGACATTCTTTAAATTACTTTTCGCAGTACATTTTCACAAGAGGTCTTAAAGATTATGAACCGGCGCGAGGAGAAGTGTCAGCCTAGACGACATCGTTCATCTGCCGTAACAGTGCAGTAGGCGGTTTTTAGCGCTGGCATGTTGGTGCCGGCCCGGCCCGACCTCACTAGAAAGAGGGGTTTTGGGCGCGCGCATACACGACGACCAATGTTAACCTGGATACTCGTAGCTCGATTAAAGCAGAATACCCGAGTATATTGCTAGATACTTTGTCTGAGATATTTTCTGACATTCAACAGCTCCTCCACCATTCGCTACACCTCTATTTTTCAGTCACATCTCATTCAGGGAGACCCCTCCAACCAGGGTAGTTTGGAGCCAGTATTCGAGACTGTGCTGCTTTCTGTCCATGGCGTCCTTTTCCGCGATGCCAGAGCCGTTTGGGAAGTCTCCTTCAGAGGATTCCCACCACGGCGTGGACAACCATTCTGGAGATGGTTTATTAGAGCAGTTGTACGAGCGAGGCTGCCTCGAGGTAGAAGATCGTGAGGAATATCGGCCAGGGGGTCTTCATCCTGTCCACATCGGGGACAAATTTGGCAAAGATGGTCGATTTCGGGTCATACATAAGCTTGGAAGCGGCGGCCTAGCAACAGTTTGGCTTTGTCGCGACCAGGACACTCAAAAATACGTTGCATTGAAGATCATCATTGCAGACGAGTCTCGTGAGAATTCATCGGAGCTCTGGTTAGTGAACCAAAAGCATCTGGATCTTGGAGAGGCTGGTGGGGAGTATATTGCTGTCCCTCACGAATATTTCTGGCACGATGGACCTAATGGGAGGCATTTGTGCCTGGTTCTTCCTGTACTGGGGCCACGTGTTGCTGTCTTGTGGGACAACAAGTTTAAAGATCCTGTCATAGTTTCCCAAGACATCATATCGCAAGTTACACGCGGACTGCATTTCCTGCATAATAATGGCATCTGCCATGGTGGTAAGCTTTCTCGAAGTAAGGGTGTATGATCCATGCTAACGCTGCCTATTAGATTTTCGTCCATCTAACATTCTCTTGAGACTCACGGGCTTTGACGATTTGAGCGAAGATGAATTGATAAATCAGCTCGGGCAGCCTCAAAAAGAGCCTCTACTTACCATATCTGGAGAGAGCCCGGCGCCTTCGGGGCCTGAATACTTAGTCGAAGGCCTCAGTCTAGATCGACTAGATGCTCGTTTTATATCAGATCAAATTTGTATCATTGATTTTGGCGAATCTTACGATATGAACAATCCGCCTGAAGATCTCGGCATCACAGCCTCTTTTCGCTCCCCTGAGCTTCTCTTCGACAATACTATTGGTGTTGGATGTGACTTGTGGGCTCTTGCATGCACCATCTACGATATTCGAACGAGGAGCCCGCTTTTTGAGAATTTTATGGACGACGACGATGAGGTAATTATGCAAATGGTGCCGCTGCTTGGGAAGCTCCCCGAGCCTTGGTGGAGCTCTTGGGAAGCTCGAGGGCGATGGTACGAGGAAAACGGAGCGCCGCGGATTAATGCCGAGACTGGAAAACCGTTCGTATTGCAAGATACTCTTCTAGAGCTCCTCACAGGAATCTCTCCGTCCGGTGGTAACGCCAAGGAAGGGAGGAATCTGTCAGGTGGGTTTGCTGTTCCAGTTGAGGAAAGTCAGATTTTAGACAATCTTCTCAAGGGAATTTTGAAGTATGATCCGGAGGAACGGCTGAGTGTCAAGGCCGTACTAGAGCATCCTTGGTTTGAGAGTTAGACTTCATTATGCCGTACAGTTACATTGACCATTATGAAACCTCTCTCTTTGTGAGATATGGGTGGCAAGTAA
This sequence comes from Lachnellula suecica, assembly GCA_007825345.1. Lineage (NCBI taxonomy): Eukaryota > Fungi > Ascomycota > Leotiomycetes > Helotiales > Lachnaceae > Lachnellula > Lachnellula suecica. The sequence goes on along the minus strand of QGMK01000077.1, from coordinate 31,333 downwards.
TGACTTTTAGTACGATCGTGAAAGTACTCCTGTACTTCCGTGGAGATGCGATTGCATTTCAGCTTCATAGCTCATGTAAGCATTGTTATCAAGTTATCAGCACTTGTATGTATCCCTGTGTTGGTTGGATATGGTTCGTTGGCACTGCAAAAGGAGCCAGTCAGCGTTCAAACATTGTTGGTACAGGGGCTTGAGCCTGAAAACACCCCTGAAGATTCCACGCAGGCCACAACTTTGCTCGTCCGTGCCCAGAGTGCTGAGTCTCCGCATCCGGTTCGCACACCTCAAATTTGGTGCCTTCTTCAACAATCACGAAGACGGTCTTCTTACCCGACAGACATGATGCAGATTATATGCAACAAAAATGGCAAAGATGGCGAGCTCTCTCGAATTGATGCTCAAATTCTCATACCAGGCCGCGGTCCACCGCTCGCTCATGCAAGCCTGATTTTCAACACTAACATAATTTTGTTTGTTGGAAAGACCAACCAGCTCGATGCCAAGTACAAGACCCTTGAAGCCATTGAAGTCCCAGTTCTCATGCCGGGGCTGTGGGACTCCCATCTACATCTGAATGGCGCCACTATGTATGGCGCGGACGTTTTGGCTTCTACCCATCAGACTGTCGCAGGTGCTCGATTGGCTAGAGACGTTGTTGCGCTCTTAAATGCCGGTTTTACATCAGTGAGGGAGCTGGCGGGATATGGGGTCCAGATGGCCCAAGTCATAGAAGAGGGCTGGTTGCCAGGGCCAAACATATACTCGGCAGTGAGCGTTCTAAGCATGACAGCTGGCCATGGAGACCCTCGAAACATTCCTCTGCACGTTTTTCAGGACCAAATAGCACACGGTCTTCCGAGTTGCCTCTGTGATGGACCTAGCGAGTGCACCAAAGCTGTGCGCATTCAAATTCGAAATGGAGCCAAGGTCATCAAAGTAGCGGCCAGTGGCGGAGTGACAACGAAGGGGAACGACATCCAAGCCCGGCAATTTAGTGATGAAGAGCTGTCTGCAATCGTTGCCGAAGCGGAGCGAAATAACATGCTTGTTGCTGCGCATTGCCATGGAAATGCAAGTATACTAGCAGCACTACGGGCAGGCTGCAAGACGATCGAGCATGCAACGTTTTTGGAAGACGACGGGGTGAAGTTGATGGTGGAGAGAGATGGTATGTTGATTGCAACGCGGACTTCCCTTGAGATGTCTATCCAGCATCCTGAGGCTTGGACGCCAGCTCAATACGAGCAGTTGAAAGCCATTAAGAAACGCCACAAAGAATCATACTCGAAAGCAGTGAGAGCTGGCGTCCGTATAGCTCTTGGCACAGATATCGCCACCAGTGCGGTTGACAAACCTTGGAATCGCCATGGTATCAATGGTATGGAGTTCAAATATGCTGTTGAGGCTGGTATGACACCATTGCAAGCCATCGAAGCCGGCACCGCGAACGCCCCCGAGACTCTTGGACCCCAGGCGCCGAAGTCAGGTTGGTTAAAAGAAGGATATGCTGCCGATTTTATTGCTCTAAACAAAAGTCCTCTTGATGATATTGAAGTTCTGGGCGACGCCAAAAATATAACACATGTGTGGAAAGGAGCCAAACTCTTCAAGAAAAATGGACAGCCGATCAATATTTTGGGCTAGACACGGGAATTATTGACAGAGTTCGAGTTCGCAAGAGGAGCACGTAATGTTATGGGTTTCAACTTCCGCACATACTCATATAATGTTTTCTCTCTTCATTATTGCGTATCCTGAATGTTCTTATGGTTACTCAAAGCACAGATTATGGCCGACGACGAGAACTTCATTCCTTTCAGTACACTAGGTAACATAATCCAATACATTGAAATATATACTGTAATTGGAAGATCGAGTGAAGTGTCTTAAGTTAATTCGATTATTACTTGGCTTTTGCGTACAGTGTGTAAAATGTGCCGGCCCCGCACGATCTGAATTAACACTACTCACACGCTATGAAAATCTACATAATTTTCCGCTCCAAATGCCAATGCTTTCGTCGGCCGAAGCTTCGAGACAGTTTAGTATTTGAGCTAGTTTGAGGGCCGGCGTGAAAGCTTCTTATGCAATACATGCTCCTTCATGAAAGAACCGGCGATCATTCCGACTACGGCGAACCCCAACAGTGTCAAGAAAACAGCCCGGAAAGCAGTCATATAGGCCTTAGAGACCTCGTTTTGGAGACTAGCGGGCAACTTATGGATGATCTCAAGATTCTTCTCGATCCGAGAGATGAGATTCGCCGCGTCGGGTACGCCGTCCAACCGAGCTCGAAGTTGCGGTTTTAAGACGTTTTGAAACACTGCGGATGCTATTGTGATTCCCAAAACGCTTCCCGTACCACGAAAGGCATAGGAGGTAGATGTGATAACAGCTTGGTGCTCTTGTTCCACCGAAGCAATGAGAGCAATGACAGTCGTAGTAATCATACCGCTAAATCCCATGCCAGCCACAAAGAGGTAGATGAACGGAGCCCAGGCTGGTGTCCCAAGACTCAGCGTGGAGACTGAAGCAAGTCCCGAAATGAATACAACTTGCATGAAGACACTCAACAGATAGTAGCGGCCCGTGGTGCGCATAATCAATCCACAGCTGATCGATGTTACACAAATAGCTACTGATTCGGGAATCAGACGCAACCCGGACTCAGTCGCAGAATAACCCAGGACCTGAAAATACATCGGGGCATAGAACAAGAGCCCAAACCGGGCCATGGACATAAACCAGTTCACAAGGCAGACAGATGCCGCGGTTCGTGCCAACAAGAAGTGGACCGGCAATATGGGTTCAACTGCGTACCTTGCCTCCACAATAACGAATAGAAGAAGTAACACAGCGGACAGGAGAAGGGCGACCAGAACCAGTGGACTTTTCCATTGCAGCATATTCCCTCCGGCGTTCAGTCCAAGTAACAGCAGAGTCAGCGAAGAGACCAGTAATGACGCTCCCAGCCAGTCTACTCTCTTAATCTTGGAGCGTTGTGTTTCTCTGGTGGGGATCTTGACTATCCATGCCACAATAATCACCGCAGCTACTGTGATTGGGATCTGAAGGACAAAGGCCCACCGCCAGTTGATAGTATCGTTGATCCATCCTCCAAAGGGACCGCCAAGTCCCGATCCTACACCAAAGCAAATATTCCCAATGCCTTGCCACATCCCACGGCTCCGAAGGGGCACAAGGTCAGACATGATGAAAGCTCCGATGGGTGGAATCGCGCCCCCACCAATTCCAGCTACTACGCGGCCAACTATCAAAACCCATTCACGGCTGGCAAAAGCGCAAACCAGATTTCCAATGGCAAAGATTATATTAGCGAATATAAAACCGCTGCGCCGGCCATAGATGTCGGTAAGTTTTCCAGCTAACGGCTGCGAGGCCACATTTGCTATAAAAAACGCGGATGCTAGCCAGCCTAGGAGCGGCATGTTGTTGAAAGACGTGGAAATTGGGGCCGAGAGGGTCGCTACTAAGGTCGAATCCAAAGCCACCACAAATGCGCCCAAATATACTCCTGCAAAGATGGCCATCAATGCCCAGTTCGAAAGCTCATCTGTCTCATCGCCAGAGGGTCTGTTGATGTGGTCTATTTCGTTTTCCGATTCCACATGGCTATCTAATAATGAGCTTTGCTCTGTAGGCCTATTGGAATCTACCATGTTGGCTGTGGGGGAAGGTAGCGTGATATGCTGAATGAATGAGAAATAAGCAGAGTGAAGAAAAAATGAGTTGGAGCCACAAAAGTAAGCTCCGAAGTGCGGCGAATATTGATTTCTGTAGGCACCGTGCTGTGCTGCAATGTAACGTCGGGTATAGTACAAGATAGCAGTAAATCGCCCAGCATCGGGAATCGCTTACAACAGACTAGCCTGTTCTTCTACTTTCCTCTACAAGTCGTAACTACAACTGCCGAGGGGTTGAAACCTTGAGCCTGAAAACGTCAAGTGCCGCATGGGTAGGCTTTCTTTCCAGGCTGCAGCCTCACGAGGGAGCTGTTCCAAACTTGGAATAAATGTATGGGTTTAAGATTATCGAAATTACGTGTTTCTTTGCAGATGTGCGTTCTACTGGATTTCGATTTGCCTTTGGATCTTGGGAGGTCTTGTACAGTTTATTTTCCATGAATTATATTGTCATATTTCTTACTACTCATCCAACATACCAAGAAACCCTTCCAGCAATTGTATTTATGACTTACCAAAAGTTTCTCTTTATGCACTGGTCTCTTGTCGGTAGACACTCTTGTTGACCCAGATATTGCCATTACCCATCTTTTGACTCTCACGTGAGGTCGCAATATCGTTCATGGAATATGCATCGAACTTGATGGCGTTTCATTTGTCCGGTACAAAAGCGGCATTTGGGAGGGTGAGAAGCTCCTCATCTGTCTGCTTATAACTGCTGTCCGACCTGTTTGCTCTCAAAGACTTATTTCGACTGCTTCTGCTCCGCAAAGAATCGATCCGAACCAGGCTCCAGACGCTGTCAATAGCAGTTCGAATCGATGGCATGGAGGCAAGGACGTGAAGTCTTGGTAGACAGCAGGACACCAATGCAATTCCACCCTCCAACATAGACCAATATATCCCTTGGGTGACCAGCACTAGTACTCTTAGCTTTGTGTGTGCGGGTGCAAAGTGTGAAGATCTTACGTTCTTCATCTGCGGTTGGGTCCTTCTTTTTCCCCGTTGCAACTAGTGGGTGTAAGCTTAGTCGTTCAGGAGAAGCCCCATGGTACTCACTTGCAACAAAATTAACGAACAAAACTAGTCTCACAAGGGAAGTGACGATTGCCCTTCTGCACGTTAGATCTATTCAGAAAATCTGAGGGCCATGCTCACAATGAGCCGATTCCAAAAACCGCCAGTACTGCCAATTTGCGATTTGTGGACATATGCAGCCCAAGGACCTAGTTCAGTCGTCAGTTGAAATTTCGAACATCAGCCAGTTACCACTCACAATTGGAACCGGAAGACTGTACACCATGAGATCTGTAATGAAATCCGCTATCGCAAGACCTTCATTGCTAACAGCACCGCTGGGGCAGTATTTATTGATCCCAGCAGGAGACGTGAAACGTTCCATGAGATGGGTCCCACAATTCGTGAAAAATAGAATTATGAATGCCAGAGTCCAAAGTATGATAACAATCAGCACTGCCAAGGATATAATTCCGAATCTAGATCGTGGCTTCCCAGTCACAAAGATTCGTCGATAAAAGAAGACGAAGCTCGATTTAATGCAGCCCATGGCAACTATATGCATAAGGAAGAATGCCATCTCAAGCTGCAAAGGTATTAATATCTCACACGTTGTATGAGCTTTATGCCGTCAGACAGATGCTTACCTTTTGTAGAGTGCCGAAGTTGTAGTATTTGTACGTAGGAGTTCCTGGATGACTCGCATAAGCAATCGTCTTGATGTTGACGCCTACAACAAAACAAGTCAGAAGAAAATCTTTTGGGGAAGACAATGGCCATTGGAGCCAACGTGCCGTAGAATATAACGGTAGCACATCCTAGTATCATGAGCTACTTGTTGTCAACATTGTGAGCAATTTCACATCTAAGGAGGTGGGGTACAAACCAGAGCAGGCAATAACAAATAATCTTCAACTCCATACCTCGTCTTGTGGATAGCTCGTGTAGCAAATAGTAAGCCGACAGCAATCAAAGTAAGTGTCAATAGCGTCCCCGCAGCTGCCAGAACATATGCGGGGTCACTATCATGAGCCATAGCAAAAATTTGAGCTTTGGCCTAGAATCTCGAGGTAAGTGATGGAGATTGAATATGAAGATATCAGGTACTTTTTTGAACTGGGAATATACACCTAACATTTACAACAGCGATGCATGGGGGGAAGAATTTTCAAGTACCAACATTGTGCCGCTGAAGAGTAGTATCCGGTGTTGGTTTCCCCGAATCTTGCCACACCTCAAGAAAACCAAATATTGCGCCACCATGGTACATGACAGCGGGTAAACTCAGCATTGCAACAAGCCTGGCTTGCAAGAGTTCCCGCCAGGGCCCCCATTGAGCTCCTAAAATAAGTACGCATGCCTGTAACGCAAATAGACACATTCAACAGTATCAAAAGGGGACCTCATCTCCAACTTATGATTTCTTGGAGTCCTACGTTTAGTGTTGACCCCGTAAATATCTTATGGAGTTGTGGCTAGGCCGCAGCCACTCAAACCCAACGTCTAGTCTTTTGAAGTGATCCCAGCACGCTGCCGGTGGCAAAACGGCGGTGCATGAGAAGTAACCCGGACCACGACTATATCCAGGAAGGTATAACACTGTTACCGGGAAGCTGAATGAACGGCATAGTACTTACTTTCGAAGCCACAGTATCAGACCCTGGCGAGCGGTCGAGTACTTCAGGGAAATCACCGGGGAAGTAGGAGTGTTGTAAAAAGAGCGCGCGGGCGAATAGGAAGCTGCCCGCCGGAACCTTGTATTTGGTTCCTCCCCACCCTCCTCCTCTGATGGCCCTTGCGCCTGAAGATATGCAAGACATCCACGTCTCCGGATAGCATTTGCATAACGCCATGCCACATCATAATATATGACGTAACACTGCCGAGGGTAACCTCAGAACAGGATCAAATTCGGTGCCCGGCCTGGCCGTATAGTAAGTAGTATTAGGCGCTCTAGTGACTTGCATATTCCAACATGCACCTCTGCATCTGACCAGACTGTCCAAGTTAGTATCCTGCCAAGCTCTTCCTAACCAAGTATTCCGACACCTAGCCAAGCCCCCCTCAACCACAGTAGATTGCCACGATCTTGAAGGCACTTTCTTTTTTCATCTTGAATCTCAAACACACATCATTTGAATACAATCGCTGTACCGATAGACCAATGGGCTTGGGCAATTCTTCAGCAGAGTGTCTCCTCCAGGAAGACTTGGAAAAGGAAGAATACCAGTCTCGACTTGTTCTTCGGACTAGAAAGAATTCAAGCTCATCTTATTTGGTTCATGTTTTGGTGGTAGTCCTTCTCATCCTCCTGGGAACCAATGCATTATTTTTGTTTCAATACAAAAGCTTGGTGATGAAAGATCATGCTTTGGCACGAAGTAAATATGGTAAGTTCGAAGTTGTGAGCGACATATAGAAGTTAACACACAATAGCGGGGTTGGTGTATGACACTCCAGTGGTATATCGCGGCCATTTGGACTCTATGAGTCGGAATTGGACGCAACGAGACGAGTTTTGGAACGCACTCGATATCAATCCCATCGCGGTGGCGCTTGACAATAAATGGGCACATGAGCATGGATTACCCAAATCAGATGTCACCTTTCCGTGGGATCCCGAATCAAAGCGTGTCTATTTCATGAAGGTTTTTCACGGGCTCCATTGTTTGGTAAGAGACACGTTGATTCCAGCAGAGCTTGTATGTTGACTTCTGCTGCAGAAGATAATAAGAGCAGCTATGCGCAACCATGAACTCGGGCACCCAATCAAGCATAACCCTGATTTCCACATATACCATTGTCTAGACACTTTACGACAGGATCTCATGTGTGCCGCCGACGATACCCCAATGGCTATGATGAATAGCAAGGGTAACGTAGGCGAGGGTCAAGTACGAACTTGTCGAAATTTCGACCAACTGGTGGCTTGGACCCGAGACAACGCCAGAAATGCTTGTTATCATCGCATTGCTGAGCACCCTGAGCTCTCAGAACGCATACCTGAAAAGTATGCCTTTTGTGAGAAGGACTCTCCATACTATTCAACAATGCAGACTTATTTCAAGGAACACGGATATATGCCAGGGTTCGAGTCTGATGAAGCTACTAAGGATGTAGAATTTTAGAGAGTCATATCGGTTGATGGGCTAGTTTTCAATGGGAAAATCATAGGTAACTAACCCCCGCTGCTTTAAAGGGAGGATGATCGTATTGTAGAATGCTTTGGCCTCACTTTCGTCTTTCAATTGAACTTGTGTGGATTGTACGGGGCGTATTTTGAGCAGTATTTCAAAGATCCAAAGTATTATACGTATGAAGTACGGAGCAAAGCGCTTAAAAGTCCCAGTAGAGCTTTCTTTCGTGACTAAATGAAGCTATCACAGTTAATTTTGAGCTTTCTTCTCAATTTCATTTCCAACTCCCTCCCCGACCTATGATAACTTTGATAGTGCAGCTTGGAAAATCGTCTTAAAGTTATGTTAAGTGCGGAAGTATGGGTTATGAGAGTTGGCATTTTGTGGGTGATCGTGAACTCTCTCTTTAGAACCTCCGGGGGAGGGCGTTCTTGCTGGCATTTGCTGTTGCACATGTTTTGGAAATCTAAGCCAAATCATGAAATTTTATAAGTTTGATCTCAACTGTGACACATAACTTTTGAATAGCAAATTGTGTTACTGTGCAGTCATTCGGCATCGTGAATAGATTTGATATCAAATAGACTAATGTCTCTGCTCGTGTATTCCTTCATGCAACCCGCGACCAGCTTGACAACTCAAGACCTCGACCAGCACCCTCGGACTTCCTTTGGCTCCTCCCGCACTAACTCAAGTTGCTTTCAACTCCGTCATCAACATTCGTGTTGAAATCAATGCCTTGTAATGTTAAACCTGGACTTCTGCGTCTTTTTGAGGTCAATGAAACTTACTGTTCAGAGCATCAACTGCGACAAGTGGTGAAGAAAGGGCAGTGCCGATCAGCGAGAAGCCGAAGATAAGAATATGAAAACGCATTTGACTGGTTGTAATCTGCTCGTGCGTGAAGAGGTCTTTCCTTGATAGAGGTGCTGGAAAGTCGGAAACAATGTGACTTATTGAAAAGACAAGTAAAAGGAGGGCGAGTTTCGAAACACTTTATAAGCCCGATTTGAACACTATCAAATGACCAGAACTCATACAGGATTATTTTCGAACCCGTCGATCTTTTGGTCTTTTCCGTTGCTGTTGGATATAACGGCGCACCCGGCTTGCCACTTGCGCTCCAGAATTTCGGCTCATCAGCACATACGTATACATGCTGCAGCTTGATCTATTTAATCCGGTTCTCTCGGAAGCTACTGTATCCGTTCATTGTCTTTGCTGCACCTGTTTATCCACTATCAATTGTGCACCTCCGATTAAGGCCGTTTTCTGTGCCCCTTACAAATACCATGATCTGGAGGTACTCTTGAGGTAGCACTGCACTTCTTATCAGGATTGTGCGAGCCCCTGTAGGTAGCATCCAACTGCATTTAATATAACTCCAACACAATGTCGGGAAAACTTGGCAGGGCTCTAGGGACGGTGCCAACGAAAAGTATCCATTATGCTGCAGTTAATATAACACCAACACCAACACCAACACCAACACCATGGATTAAATGCTTGGCCAGGATCCAAAAACTGCGCGGATGTAACTCTCAACTTACTGCATCTAATATAACACCAACATCAAAACTTGATTATGTGGCAGAGATTTGCGAAAAGTTTGGCCGCGAAGCCAATAGACATCAACGGGGGTCCTAGCGTCCCGGGTGAACGTTAACTTGAAGTTGAGAGATGATACAGTCCTCTTATCGAAGAAGACACTCAGTCTTGCATTCTGCACGGATTTTCGAGGCTCCCCCAGGCTAGTCGCAGCAATGACACCCAAGCACCGGTCCATGAGTTAACTTCGTAGCTGGGCCTCTCGCAGAAAGAATAGCCCCGTGAGAGGAGAATCATGCATGAGGGCCCCCATAGGGAAAGGCCTTCCAGATGGAGGTTGCCAAATTTGACCGAGTAATTGTGTCAGCGATAATTGGAACTTGCCATGCAGTTAGTCTAGCTTGATTCTCATTGATCAAGTTGCCAGATATGTGCACTGCTTTATCTCAGTGCAGCAATAATGCTGCAGACTTCATGCGAGGCTGCACTGCAACTTCTAACATTTGACTGCCATAACCGGTTCGAGAGAGAGATAGTTGGCACACGCGGAGAAGAGTATCTCGGTCCAATCAGGTCGGAAGTACAAGATATTGAGGACTGATTAGTGCAGGTTGGAGAAAGACGAATCAAATGTCGTAAGGCAGCCAGCGTTTGAAATGCCCCTTCAGCGACGGGATCATCGTTTCTTATGTCTTGCCAACCTAGTCAGATACTCGTCACTAGCATTCATTCTTCCATTGAATCTGTAAGACCTAACTTCTGCTGTTCTACTTTGCGCTCTTCTCTATTCAATGGCTTCGCTTGACGAGTCTTCCAAATCCTTTCCACCCAGCGAGCAAAACTATATGTTTAAACATTGTTTGCATTGCGGACAAACAATCCCCAAAGTATCTTTTAAGTGGAAGTTCGCCAGATTTGCCACTTTTAAGCTCTTCTTCCACATCATCGTTGCGACCTTTATTATCAGCGCAGCCATTATCTCTGGTTGGAAGTTAGGTCTATCAGCTTCTCCATTAAAGTCGGCTCGGGCGACTCCTCTATGGTGTACGTTGACACAACAGTCTATGAAAAATACTAATAAATAGCTAGCACCAGTAGCAGATGGCGTGCAGTATAAAGTCCAAAACACGCCGCCAGATTACTGGACAAGTGGCAAATACATGGGTCCCCCAAGTAGTGAGGTGGAGCAAGAATGGAATAAGCTGATGTTCGGTAAGTCTCTTCATAGCGTTGGTGCACTGGATATATCAGCAAGATTGACTAAAGTTATTCTCACAGCGACCCCGGGGCACGTCCATGGATTCCGACTTCTTCGAGATGAGGCAAGGCTGCTTGAGCTAAACGAAAGTGCTCTCCTAAAAGACGACAATTTTGCAGTTTTACTCACCGTCCACCACAACCTGCATTGTTTAGTAAGAGCTTACCCCTCACATGTCCGTCCCACAAACACGTAAATACTAAACTCGATCAGCGGAGGATTCGGCAGACATTTTACAAAGACCACTACTATCCTGGATGGCAAAGCAACGGGGTTGAGGAAGAGATCCAAGAACACAGCTGTGAGTTCAGCGTTTAAGTTACTTGAGATCTCGTAACTGACAACAGTAGTACATTGTCTTGAGGCTTTACGTCAATCAATGATATGCCAGCCCGAGCTTACGGTAATGCCATATCGGTGGAAATCAGGGCCTCAGCCGGAATTAATGGCGAATCCTGTCGCAAAGCGGGAATGTGTAAGCTGGGAGCTTTTGACTGCCGCTATCAAACCAAGAAAATACCGTGTAGAAGAATTGGTGGACATAGTTCAGGACTGATGTGACTCGAATAGAGCACGGTCCCAGATACTGGCTTTCCTTAGGGCACCTGATGCTGTGACTTGGGTTTTCATGGTGCTCAAATACGCGAGTGATGCAGTAGCCACAGGAAATTCTTCAAGTAACCTCAAAGGGCTGGACTTTCTGCCGTGAAACCGCTCGATTGTCGGAAAGCATTTAGATAAGGGGGTCTTCGTCACTTTGATTTCTGACCTTATCACGTAAGCTCTTCAACAAGAAACCCCCACAACGGATTCTAGTAAGAGCCCCGTACAGGGGAACGAGCAGTATCAGGAGCGAGGTTCGGCCCGGACATTATGATCTATGGCTGGGGCACACAGAAAGCGAAGAGGGGCTTTACGGTATAGTGCCAAGGCTGCTGCATGAGTTCAATCAGACTTTGCTCAAGCTTGCTCTCCCTTAATTGAGGTCAAGGTAGAACTGTTCACATACGCAAACTAAATCAGTCCCTGTGAGAGGGAAATTCGTGCTCATTAAAACATAGTCTTTGCCGCAGGTAATAACTAACTCCCCCAAACCTCGAGAGAGTAGGTATGCAACATAATGAGGATCAAATTTTTTTGGTTCGGCGTTCGCGAATGCGTATCTCGAGTGCAATATATCATCCCTCCACCACTTCTAGGATGCCTTACATGAATTTGTCTAACCCATCCGCACCATCAAGTTCCGACGTCATCTGAAGTTTCTGTGATCTGATTAGCCTGTCCCCATACTGCATGTACACACCACTCACATGCTTTGACTTCTACGGGGACTTTTCTGGAGCGAATAATGAGCTCAAGCTCATAACATTGATTGGAGATTTTATCGCATAGCAACTTGTGTCCAATGGTCTGGTCTCTTACTGAGTGGACAAATCTGATGTTGACAGAGGAAAGACTCTCCGGGATAAGTCCAGATCCTATCATGGAATTCCAGCCATCTTGAAATGCTTTACCGCATTTGAGCTTCTTGTACTCGTTTGTTCGGACGGCATCGAAATGAATTGGCCAGCTCCCGTCGATAATTTCGTGTTTCAGTCGCTCTAGATCTTCGAGGTCAGGTTCGGCCCGTTCGGGGCCCGCGCTTCTGTCCGAGACGACCACAAAGATATTCTTCAATGATTTCATACACTGAAGATTGCTCAAAGATGCGCCAAAGCTTGGCAGTTTCCCTAGAGTGTTCAAGTCGATAGAGATATTTTCGATAGTTGCGAGTTGTTCGATGCCGATGCGGCAACGGATTTGACTGCTATCGAGGAATTCCCGAAAAATTACACGGGAATCGAAGCTGATGATATCCATAGAAAGATCTATACGAAGCAATGCGTTCATGTTATGAGACCGTGATCCGAGGACCCAAGGATTGATACCTCGATACCTGTAGCTCGCAACCCCGTATGCTTCTTTGCAAGCTTTCAACACGTTAAATAAGTCTCGTTCGTTCGCAGGCAAGATTTTTATCCCTGAGGTACTTCCTGCCGGTCGATAAAGCTCAAATATTCTTGGTCCATTGGGTAGAGCAAAGCCCCAAATAATGCGCCGAAGCCTACCAAGGTTAACGCTTTGTCTCCAAGAATTCTCAGAGGATGGCAGAAGTTCGTAGGGGAAAACGAACAACTTCTTTTGCCCCAAGTGGGACCGTATTCCAAGGTAAAGGAGGATAACTTACTCCGGAGGAAGCTTTGGAAACCATGTGAAGTCTTCACTCTTCTCCAGTACTGACTCGGGCTTATTTTTCTCAACCTCGGCGAACTCGGTCAGTAGGTTCTTGAGTGTAACTGCCAAACTCTTGAAATCGATCTCGGAATCGGTGGGTCTCCTGTGTTCCTCCAGAAGGAGCTCGATCTGATCGACGGACATTCCAGGCATGTTGTTTGCCCCGTATAGATTTTCTCCATCGCACGCCCTATAGACAAATCAGTACAGTATTCTATTGGGATTTTTAGGAAGCGAGGAGTGAGCTCCCGAAGAAAACTCCACAGGAATCGGTTGACAGATAAATGTGAAAGAAAAGGCGGATTCTGACGTACTCAAGTGCGACGATGAGATCGAACAACGTCTCTAAATCATCCATATACTGGTCAGTTATAACGACTTCTTCCATGGTTGCGAAAGCGTGAGCGAGGGCATGTTCTTTGGTGCTGCTGGGTGATGGCGTCTTGAGGGCAGAAAACTGGTAGAGGTAGTTGATGAATAAAAAGGTTTCTAGAAAGGAGGAGCAGCTTTTAGATGGGCAAAGCACAGATCAGCCGAGTACCAATGAACATTCACCCCTATATAGTCACAGTGGAGCCCCGAAACGTTATATCTGAATGTCCTTCTTAGCAAGTCAATACTGTTAGTCAACAAACTAGTTGCTGGTATTTGCTATAGAAATACCAATACATATTGTTGTAATGCATAGGTGAGATAGTGGTGCTTATACTTTGAGGGCTTGGAGAGTTTTTTATACTGAGTTAAAATGGATAGATATCTTTCAAACACAATAATGGTTCCTCGGCGCGCTTCTCGTTCAAAATAGGGGCTCGCTTATCAGACGAAACAAGTCGGCGGGGTTGCCTCGCGGTGGACGAAAAAGCGACACTTGGTACTTTTTCTCCTGTGTTTTTAGCTAGCTTGCTATATATAGCATAGATAGTCTTTCAGGCCTTACGATGTAAAAGGGATGCTCTTTCCTTGTCTCAAATTCTGTGCATCTTTAAAACTTGCCCCAAACAATCCGAACCACCACATATTTGTCCCGCACGTTAATATGGAGTGTCGCTTTTTTCGTTCCCCGCGAGGTCGCTCAGATCTACTTCGGAAGAAGATGCACCAAGAAAAAAGTCAGTGGGAACATCAGGACCTTTAGCTCGTACTATATAAACCAAGTTGTCCTACCCATGTGCTGTTTTTACAAGAGATGGTCACATGATATGACGCTAACCTCGGTCATTCAGAGCTATTTTCAACGTCGTGATCTGGACAAAGCATCCAGACTGATTACTGTTATGCACAATTTTTGTTTGTTCAAATCCAGTTCTGAGTAGAATTTTGAGGTTTGTTTAATAATCTTTCCTCGTAGCGTCTTCTTTTATTTCCGGCTGCCGCATTTCGTTCGGCGATAAGCCAAAAGTGCTGACAATTACCGGCAACCCCACGTTAGAACATCGCAAGCGCATGTCTACGCCCGCCAGCTCCCCGCAGACCTTTATAACCCCTCTCTCCTACTGAGCTCTTTGCTCCAAAGCGTTCCCAACTTCAATAACCCCCGAACCTTGCAGCAACTCATCCCAGACGAGCCACTATGGTGTCACAACCAGACGTCCCCGAACCAGCCCACGCAGAACTGGACTCAATGCTCTCCCGCAAATTCGGCCGTGAAGTAGCCAACTACTTCTCGGGCTCGCCCCTAAACCGCGTCTCCTTTCTACGCACGAACCACGAATTCATCACCAAAGCGCTTACGCACCCCTCTACCTCCTTCCTCCTCTTCAACAACCTCGCGCCGCTAGTTAAAGACCCCGCGAACCTTGCATACGCGAAACATGAAGATCTGCGGGAGCTTATTGGGGAGAACCCATTTGAAAAGAGCGAGGAGGAGTTGATCAAGGAATATAATAGCAGTGTAACGCTGCCTTTGGTGCTGTTTTTGGGTTTGGATGAAAGGAAGAAGGAGGGGTTCGAGCATGGAATCTACAAGGGACAGCCATTTTTCGCGGTAGATGTGACGCCCAAGGGGACAGTGGAGAAGCAGGCGAGTGCTGTAGTGGAGTCCATGAAGGGAAAGGGACTTGAATTTATGGAGGGGCGGATGCATATGTCGCTCAATGCGCCGGAAGGTATACAGCTTCTTTCCCGTTGATCACAGGCGAGCGCTAATATTAAAATAGCTGCCGTCTATGCACAAGCCAGAGCATTACTTGACTGGAATGCTCGGAATCCTTTCTGCGGCGGCTGTGGGCAGCCTACTTTATCTATTAATGCGGGCATGAAGCGAACTTGCCCTCCAACAGACTACGCATCCCTCCCCAACGCCCAGGGTGCCACAACCACCGAGGCAACCCCCCGCCCGCGTGCCGACTGTGCGACACGGAAAGGGATCTCCAATCTTTGCTTCCCCCGTACAGATCCTACCGTTATCATGGCCGTCGTATCCCACGACGCCAAGCGCGTATTGCTCGGTCGCTCAAAGCGCTTCCCTCCTCATTGGTATTCCACCCTAGCCGGATTCTGCGAGCCCGCCGAATCAGTAGAGGAAGCTGTCCGTCGAGAAGTATGGGAAGAGTCCGGTGTCCATCTTGGTCGTGTCGTAATCCACTCCACACAGCCCTGGCCATACCCAGCCAACCTTATGATTGGAGCTATTGGCCAAGCGCTTCCGGATGGGGAAAAAATCCATTTAGAGCATGATCCAGAGTTGGAAGATGCAAAATGGGTTGGTGTTGATGAGATCAAGGAAGCGTTGAGAGTTGGTACAAGTGGTCTTGGAGAAGACGCCGGTCCGGAGTACAAAGAGGGTGGTTTGAGATTGCCACCGCAGACGGCCATTGCTAATCAACTTCTGCGTGCTGTGGTTGGTGGGTTCTTGGAGTCGGGAGAGGTTAGTAAAATCTGAACGTTGCTAACGTTGGAGCGGAAGAGCCGCAGGTGCTTGGCTGTAGAATAGATTATGCGATTTGGATGTAGAGCTCAGACGAAAGACACATGTTAAAACTAAGAATAGAACGAATGAAAATTCAATGAATAAAGATTTCAAGTGCAAGAGGCGGCTTGCTCTGGAGTTATGTTATATTGCTATAACTGTACGTTTTTAGAGTTAAATCTCCTTTCGACCAGTCTTCTATTCCCTCCTAAGGATCTCGAACAGCCGAGGAAGGAGTCAGGGATGGAATTTGATGTCTGTGACGCCAAATATTCCCAGCGCAATGCGCAGAACTTTACGCTCTGCCCTTTTCTCTTGTTCCGTCCATAACGATCCAATGATGTGCCGTGGCTATTGGCCTCATTCCGTCCAAGGCATTCGCCCTGTGGAAATCTAGGGAAAACAATTTGCTCGAAGCTTTTCCTTAAAACCCCTGCCTCTTCGATCCAAGCCGGTGTCTCGGAAATTTGCAATTGCAAGGCAGAGTGGGATCCGATCGAGGGCGAGGTATGACGTGGCCAAATATTGAAAGTTTGACCCATGCTTAGACGTAAATCAGTGGATGTTCTGGGCCAGCAAACTGGTCAACGTCAATGAAGTCGCCAGTGAAAATCGTCCCTTCTATACGGGGCGTCTTTATTTTGATCGAAGGCATAGTCGACTATGTTAAGAGTCAGTCAGCATTTGTTTGGCTTCTTGCACGGACAGCTCAAATGAAAGTAGAAATAACCAAGAGGGACTTACGTTCTCCCTCCAAGTTACCAGAGCTTCAATCCCGAACCGCGCATGACACTCTTCAAACCCTCTCCTCCCATTCCCTCTCAGAATTCCTCGGCTCTGCCTCCCTCACATCGGAGCCGCCCTCATGCCCCATCCAACACACAGGCTCAAGTCCGTAAGAATGCTCGATATCTCTCATAGCCTCAACACAAATCCTCACCAACGCCTCCACAAATTCAAGGTTATGCCTCCTATTCCCAATCCTTACATCGGCTTCCTGTCTAGGCATTCCATACTTATACTCGCAATACACCCCCTTTACCAACACACTCGGATCGCGCGCGTCTAGTTGGTCATAACAAGCAGTCGCATCTTCCACTTCCCCGTTGCCCTTCTCAAGCAAGCCCGTGTACCGCCCAATCAGCTGACCGAGTAGTGGCGCGATCAAGAGGACGATCACCAGATGGCGTTTGAAGGAGATGCGCCAGGAGCGGGGGATGCAGCAGGAATTTATGGATGTCAAGAGGATGAATAGGGAGCTTGTGGCACCTGCGCGGACCATGAGATGGTACGCGGAAAGGATGGCGGGGCTGTAGACGCCGATGTTGTTCGCGTAGGAGACCTGGAGAAATATGCTGATGACGAGAGACGCTAGAATATGAATGGCGAGAACGAGGGTGGCGAATTTTGAGACCATGGTTATATTTCCGAGGTTGTGAAGTTTGTAGACATGTGTGTTGCTGTTGGAGGAGGTCGTCAATTTTCTAATCTCGTTTGCTGAAAAAAGGGGAAAAGTGGAGCTCATGAGGCACGGCTTGAATTCAGGGGGGCTGTTTGTGAAATAAAAGTTTCGAGATTGCTTTGTACAAACTTGGTCTTTTGTTTCTCACCTCAAGCCTGTTTCTAAATATGTTACGCTTTATGCGACTTATACCTGATTCTTGTTGCAATAAATTGTAAGCATCCGTCTGAAGCGATTTTTAGCAAAAGGCAAGGCTGCAGCAATCAATCTGCAACAGTGCAAGCGGTATATCAAACTTTGTATCTGCTTGAATGTCGGGGCGAGGGACGATAGCTTTACAATTAATAGAATATAGGAACTACAAACAGGGTTTCAACGTTGATGGCATTGAGACGCCAACCCGGATTCATTCCGTGGCGGAGCTTCTGGGATATCTGCTGCCCATTGACACCAAAACGACTGTTCCTGACGCTATCTACTTATTACGAGGATGAAAAGCAGCCCCTGGCGCACGTCAGTCTATCATCTCCTCGAGTAAAGAAAACACCTACAAGCCTGAAGAGCAGAGACAGCCAAGGAAGCGATCGCAAGCACCACAGAGATTCCTCCAAAAATGACCACCAGCCAGAGAGTATAGAATGCTTTTCATCTATCAGCAAAATCCATTTACTACCTAATATCACAGTTGGCTCACAATACGAATTTCGCTTGTCGCGCCAAAGACCGCGCAGTCCTTTCGGTTGCTGCAGCTCCATGCTGTTGATCTCCGTAAGCTTCCCGTTACAGTGTGAATCATCTTTGAACTTACTAGTAAACGAGCGCTCGTATTCGTGGCTCGAAGCTAGGGAACCGGGCGTATGGGATGTGGGTTGGTAGTCTGATTTTATGGACATCCATGTGAGCCCGAACATCGTCACACTCGATCTCATCCTCTTTCTTGTTGATCCTTGGCGAGGATTTGTGGCTGCAGCAATACCATTCTGGGGATTGGATCTTATTGTATGCCTTGATAAACGTACGCTTTGCAGCCTCGTCGTTGGGTTCGTAGCCAAATAGTATTGCGTAAGTTCTCTCTGCTTCTTCCCAAAATGCCTCTTGCTCCTCGTAGCTGTATTGCCTGGATCTAATAAGCATCGGGGCACATTCGAATCTCAGTGGCGCCAGTTGGTGAACTTACCGAAACATTCTGTACCTTATGAACCAGAATACTTCCAGAACATAACAGCCATCTTGGTCGCTAATTCGAAGATGGTGCTGCAAGTTGTCGGTCCAAACTAGTTTTAACCCCCCTAATGATTGTAGCATTGATATTGTTAGATTTTTCTTGTCAAAATTGTCCCCTTCAGCCTGTCCAGAAAATAAACCTATGTCAGATGCTGGCACTGAAGCGTCCGTTAAAAAGTCACCTTTACGCCATGGAGCGACGAATAGAATTTCTGATAGGCGTTCAAGAGTCATGTCGTCCGAGTCTTCAGAAATTCCTATCGATTTCAACAGAGTTCGACCGGGATAAAGATCGAGTGGTATAAGCTTCGGATCCGCATGAGGCGCCAAGCCCCATATATCTATGAGCTCAAGGGACAATAGCACCATGATGCCGTTCAATGACATAACTCCAACATCCGTGAGGCTGCCATTAACAAACTGTCCTCCTTCATTCGGATCTTTTTGGGGCAAAATGCCTTTGCGATGGCATTGCTCAAGCACATCAATGATCGAGGCACTTTGGTCCCCTAATCTCCACGGCTGTGTCAGAAGCCTGAGATACTCCATCAGAATCTCCAAATATGTACTAGGGGGAAACTTGATCAAATAACGGCCTACTCTTCCCCAAGTTTGTGATCGTATGAGTCGAGTGAGAGTCTGGAGTCTTTGACCAACCAGACTAATGGTGCAATCAGCGTGGCATTTCGGCGTATGCGTATAAAGGAAAAGATCGTTTGTGGGATAATTCGATACAAGATTCCCAGCCAGCCTCTTTTGCCAATCAGTCATATCGGTGGTTGATGCTAACCATTCCTCCGCCCATGGCTGGTCATTTGACAATTGGCTGGAATCTGAGCTGTACCACCAAGGAGCCCATAATCCTTCCGGTAGCGGTGATAATTTTATTTCGGAATCCAGGTACCCTTCATTCTTCAGACTTTGATCTTCGGAATCTCTTGTTCTCTTGCTTTCTTCTTCGCTCATCACTTCGATCATTTCACCCTTCCAGGCGTAAATGACGTTGTCTTCTGGATCAGCCGTGCCTATCTCCTCCGGCAGAGGGTCCGAAGTCTCGTCAACCTCTGCTGTCGGCATAATCTGCCCCATCTCCAAGTCGACAGATAACTCGGGTATTCCTTCAGACCTCTTCTGACTCTGCACTTTCAAGCTCTGAAGGAGAACCTTGCTCCAGCTCCTCATCATTTCTTCAATCATCTCCTTTGGAACTCCCATAATTGATGAGACATCGTCGCCTAGAATTTTCTGTTTTATTGTTTGCGGGCCAATAGATGCAGACAAGGCTGTGGATCGCGCCGATGTCACTTCTTCCGGAAACGCGGTCTCAGCCTCGTTATCGGGACCAAGGAGCGGTTGACTCGACTCCATGTTTTGCTGGCTCGTATTCTTTGCGAAAAAAGGTAAGTCTTCTCTTTGGCAGATTACGATGATAAAGTAAGAAGAAAACAAGCTAGCGCTGAGCTGAAGCATCGTGGGCGTTCGCGGGAAAATCGCAGGGGCTTGAGTGGACTCGGATGGAGCGCCGCAGTTGTCTCCATTGCCGGCTGCTGTGTGACATGCGACAGTTAAGGAAATCAGGAGGGGAAAGAAGATAAAGGGAAACAACGATGAATTCAGAAGAGCCGAACTTTGAAGCGCGATGGAAAGCAAGACCCAATCGACCGGTCAGATCAGGAAATCGTTTCATATTGGCACTTTCCCTAGAAGAGAATGCCTGCAAAGCGTAAGGGATTCAACAAACCTGAAATCGCACAATGCTAAAACATTTTGCAACTCGTGAATAGAACTTTGCAATCTCAAATGTCTAGAATTATATACAATTAAATATGTATGTATTTGTGCAATCCATCTTGCGAAAGAAGATCATTTCTACATGTATTTGTAAGGGTTCATGATACCATTCTGAGTTTCGTCAGCCAAAGAGTCAATGAAAAAGCAAAGACTGGAACTTACCGGGTCGTATAGATTCTTGATTTGCTTCATCAGCGTAATCATAGTCTCGCTCTTGCTGTATCCAATGTACTTTTTCTTCGCGAGACCCAAACCATGCTCTGCGCTAATACTTCCGTTCCGCTTCGCAATCCACTCATACACGAAGGGCTCAAGGACCTTCTCGACCTTCTTATCAAAGCTTCTGGTGGCAATGTTAAGATGCAAATTCGCGTCACCCATGTGGCCGTAGCCCACGACCTCGACGACAGGATGCTCATCGGTGTCTCCAATCAGACCGGCCTCGTTCATCTTCACTCGGGTTTCCTCAACGAGGGTATAGAGCTCGGCGATGGGTATCGATAGATCGTATTTGTAGACAGCTCCCCAGTGGCCCAAACACTCAGTGATGCCTTCTCTCCAGCCCCATAGTGACCTGACTTGAGTCTCATCCTGAGCAAGAACTCCATCGAGGACTATTTCCTTCTCCATTACGAATTCGAGGAACTTCTCGAGCTTTTCGTTGTCGTGCTCGGCGTTGGAACCACTGGTCTCGACCAAACAATAAAATGGGTGCTTGTCTTCCAACGGGTGCTTGTTGCCGGTAACTTTGTTGACTAACTCCTGACTGTTGCCATCCATCAGTTCAAAGGCGGAGAGAATTTCTGAAAGTTGTCCCTTTGCTTCACGGAAAGCCGTTTGGACCTTCTCGTACGACTCCAGGCCAAATATTGCAACGTTGGTGGCATTTGAGCGCCGAGGACAGAGGATAGAGATACCGGTGATGATTCCGATGGTACCTTCAGCTCCGATAAATAGTTGTTTGAGATCATATCCCGTGTTGTTCTTCCGCAGTTGCCCAAGGTCGTCTACAATGGTGCCGTCGGGCAATACTGCTTCGATGCCAAGCACATTTCCGTGCAAGCTTCCATAGCGTAATAACCTTAGACCTCCAGCGTTCGTGGCAACATTTCCACCAATGTGGCAAGATCCTTTGGCACCGAGGTCCAGTGGGAATATGTGGTTTTTCTCTTTTAGAAAGTTATCCGTGACCTCCAAGATACACCCAGCGTCCGCAACAAGACTGCCAGATACCTCATCAAACGATCGAATTGTGTTCATGCGGCTCATGTTGATGACTATCTCGTCGAAGACCGGGACTGAACCTCCAACCAAACCCGAGTTTCCTCCTTGGGGCACCACAGCCAGCATATTATCATTGCAGTATTTCAGCACCTTGCTAACTTCCTTCGTGGATCCAGGCTTCAGAACCAGCTTTGTATGTCCCCGAAATTTCCGCATCCAGTCGCCATTGAAAGGCTCAATATCGTCGGTAGCATCTTTCGTGACCCCATCAATAACAGCCGACTCGGTCCCTAGCAATTCTTTGAAGAACTTGACGTGATCCTCTGTAATTTCTGCAAATTTCGAGTCTCGTTTGATATCTGGATATGATTCGGAGGTAAACTTGATCGTTTTCGAAGTTCCGGTCGTGCCTTTTGCTACTCCCTCGCTGTCTTCAGTAGTTGCGGTACTTTGCCATCGGACTTGGGGGAGAGCTCGAATGGTTCTTGCGCAGGGAATTGAGGAAATTCGAGCTCGGCGGAGACCCAGAACTGTTCGTGATCGACTGGCCATTTTGGATAGGCAAAGAGCTGTAGACAAAGACTTTTGTGAGTTGATGGAGAATAGGGCATGAAGATCGATTATATCGGGATTGAAGTAATCGATTGTTACGGAATTAATTCCCGAAATCTTGTCCCTACCAGATTTATTAGCTAGAACCCCTAGAACTTTAGGATTCTATACTATGATAGGCGTAGCGCGGCTGGGCTGTATTGGTTCATGAAATTATGACCATTATTTCAAGGGATTCGGAATTTATCTATGCCATATTAGAGAAGGGTGAAATTTGGGTGGGGGTTTGAA
Source organism: Lachnellula suecica (assembly GCA_007825345.1). Classification (NCBI taxonomy): domain Eukaryota; kingdom Fungi; phylum Ascomycota; class Leotiomycetes; order Helotiales; family Lachnaceae; genus Lachnellula; species Lachnellula suecica. Next base: position 8,943 of record QGMK01000077.1, on the reverse strand, counting down.
TGACGGAAAAGCTCAGCCTCGCGCAACTGTCTAGCCGATATCTAAGGCACCAAGAAGCTCAGGGCAGGCGCGACCCTTCGTACGCGGTGCAGCAGCCTACGGGAACAACCTCAAGCTCCCGCCAATATCAACAAAACAGCTTCGCAACAATTCGACCTTTTCTCGCAATACCCAAGAAGCTGTTCTTCTCCCACGATTATCCGGTTCTTCATACAAGATGGCGTCAGGATATGACAGAGCCCTTTCCGGTAAGCTAAGCTCCTGGCTCAGCAGCTGTTTGACCCCAAGCTAACAATATACAGTCTTCAGGTAATACATCAGGAACGGAAAGCTTCAAGCACATGCTAATACTCTACAAAGTCCTGATGGACACGTTTTCCAAGTCGAATATGCGCTGGAGGCCGTCAAACGAGGTACGAAGGGACAGCTCCAATTCATCAGCCCAAGCTAAGGTCTCCCTAGGAACATGTGCAGTTGGAGTGAAGGGAGCAGATATTGTCGTGCTGGGATGTGAGAAGCGCTCAGCAATGAAGCTGCAAGATACCCGCATTACGCCCTCGAAGATCGGTCTCGTCGATACCCACGTCTGCCTCGCCTTCGCAGGACTCAACGCCGATGCCAGAATCCTAGTCGACAAAGCTAGATTAGAAGCACAATCCCATCGTCTGACTGTCGAGGACCCGGTCACGATAGAGTACATTACGAAATATGTGGCTGGTGTGCAGCAGAGATACACGCAGAGTGGTGGTGTTAGACCGTTTGGCATCAGTACGCTGATTGTTGGGTTCGACAACAATGACAAGACACCGAGATTGTACCAGACTGAGCCTTCAGGAATTTACTCTGCATGGTATGCGAAATTGTGATGATTTTGAGGATTTATTTTGATAGCTTTATAGGAAGGCGAATGCCATCGGCCGTTCCAGCAAGACAGTCCGCGAATTCCTCGAGCGAAACCACAAGGATGACATGGACAGAGAGGCTACCATCAAGTTGACGATCAAGTCATTACTGGAGGTTGTGCAGACCGGAGCAAAGAACATCGAGATTGCCATCATGGCACCAGGAAAGACCCTTGAGATGTTGCCAGTGGAGGATATTGAGGGCTATGTGAAGAACATCGAGCAGGAGAAGGTCGAGGAGGCTGCTAAGAAGAAGAGTGGACGGACACCGGGCACTGGAAATGCTGCCATCTTGACGAGAGGACCGGATGATGCTTCAGGTGCTTAGATGATTCCTTATAGTTGATTCTTTGCGCCATATCTAGAGCATGTGTACTATAGCAAATGAGCGATGACCCCGCAGTCATAAAAGCACCGTACTCGTCCTTCACAATCACCCGCTCGATCTTTTTTCATCTCTAAGGCATTATTCGCTCCTTGACAATAGAATAATACCATTGCTCGTCATTCCATCAGCATCCTCTCGCGCCTGTAAATCCACAAACCCTATGCCGCTAAATTTAACTCCCATCCCAGTCCATCTGCGTAACCATCTCATCGCCACTCAACCCAGCTTATTTGGAGCTTCCTTTACATCGAATATCGTCCGCAGCTCCTCTTCCCTGATCCTATCATCCTTAATCATCCGACTATCCACCCGCGCATCCTCGCCCTCAAACTTCAGCATCGGCTTCGGCGTAACAGCTTCGAGCACAAAGTGGTTATCGCAATGCGGGCAATACTCGTCGCTCTCCTCGAACTCTGCGGCGTCTTTGCGGAAGGCTTTCTTGCATTTTTTGCAGGCGAATGTCTAGAATTGTAAGTTAGTAGGGGAAAGTGGAAGGCGGGGTCGGAGGAGAAAAGAGGAAGTGGCAACCACGAACCATTTCAGTGCTTTGCAGAAGCGGGTGGTCCTCTGTTTCTAAGTGGCATTCGGCACAGTCAAACCATTTTCGGCCTAGGTTTTGTTAGGAGGGAGCGTTTCTTAGGGACGAGGGGGGCGTACAGCAGGGTGATCTGATGGAGACCTGGGTGTTGAGGATGTGTTTGCTGAAGCCCACGTTAGAAAATGGAATAAAACTTTTAATCTCATGAGCTTACCACATATCTGCGATCTTATGCTTCAAGTTATCAACAATGCTTTGGATATCAACAAGTCTTGGTCTTTGTAAATTCACGCGCCGGAAGAACAAGCACGCGGCTCCCCTAGCGCGAATGACTCCGCGATCCAGCCTTGTTAAACCTCGAACTTCGCCCCATCTGGCTTTCTATCAACCCTCAACATCTTACGGCAACATCTGTGAGATACCGCCCAGATGCCGGTTAAGAGGAAAGCTTCATCGAGTATGGGCTTTCATTTGCTTCACATACCTTGACAACGCTGACAGTGTACCATTTAGATGTTCGAGGAGGCGCGAAGGTAGGCAGAGATTCCGCCGCATCTACGCCAGGCCCAGCGACACCACGAAGTATCGGCAGCAGCGATGAATACTCAGACGCAGAGCCGAGTGAGGAGGAAGCAGAGAATATCCAGAAGAATATAAATAATTTCTCGGTCGAGAGCTACAAGGCAAAGAAGACCAATGCTGTCGTCGGGAGGGACTCCGCAAGCCATCACTTTGGAAAGAACGACTTCTCGTATCTGTCGCTGAAGCCTGATCATGACAATCGACCGTTATGGATCGATCCTCACAAAGGCCGGATTATTCTTGAGAGTTTTTCGCCTCTTGCGACGCATGCGCAGGACTTCTTGACTACGATCGCGGAACCTTTATCGCGGCCCATCTTTCTTCACGAGTACGCCTTAACGCCTCACAGCTTATACGCTGCCGTTTCTGTTGGGTTGGATCCGAAGGACATAATAAATGTGCTGGACAGGTTGTCCAAAATACCGGTTCCGCAAAACATCCGGGATTTCATTACAAGTTGCACGCACAGTTATGGCAAGGTCAAGCTAGTGCTGAAGGATACAAAGCACTATGTGGAGAGCTCAGATCCGGAGATGTTGCAGCGTCTGCTGAAGGACGAAGTTATTGGGCCTCTTCGAGTACAAGGGACCGAAGACATCACAAGTACTTCTGCTCCTAAGATGGCCGGTTTGGTCATTCCGGGAACTAAGAATTTCGCGGGGGTGCAGCAGGCTACGGATCAACGGGGAAGTAATAAGCCCAAGGACGGCGAACCTGTACAGCAAGAAGATATCGCTGCTACTCTCAACGAAGACGACGATGATGACGATGATGCCGACGCTGTCCACCAATTTGAAATTGGTGACACTGCCGTAGAGGTTGTGCAGAAGCGATGTCTTGAACTAGGCTTACCAGTACTGGAAGAATACGATTTCCGTAATGACTCGCATAATGCAAACCTCGACATCGATTTGAAGCCAGCTGCTCAGATTCGACATTACCAGGAGAAGAGTCTGAGTAAAATGTTTGGTAACGGCAGAGCTAAGAGTGGAATCATTGTTCTTCCTTGCGGGGCTGGCAAGACTCTGGTTGGCATCACCGCAGCTTGCACTGTCAAGAAAGGTGTTATCATTCTCTGCACAAGTTCCATGTCTGTCATCCAATGGCGGCAGGAGTTCTTGAAGTGGTCGAATATCAATCCTAGCGATATTGCAATCTTCACATCCGATAACAAGGACAAATTTGCGAGAAATACTGGGATCATTGTCACTTCTTACTCCATGGTTGCACAACGCGGCAAGAGATCCTACGACTCTCAGAAAATGATGGACTTCATCCAAAGCAGAGAATGGGGTTTGATGATTCTTGATGAGGTCCATGTTGTGCCTGCGAACATGTTCAGAAAGGTCACATCAACCATCAAGACTCATTCGAAATTGGGCTTGACTGCGACCCTTCTTCGTGAGGATGATAAAATCAGTGATCTTAACTTCTTGATTGGTCCTAAGCTGTACGAGGCCAACTGGATGGAACTCGCAGAACAAGGACACATTGCTCGAGTCCAATGCGCCGAAGTCTGGTGTCCGATGACGACCGAATTCTACTCCGAGTACCTTAGACAGTCGTCAAAGAAGAAGCAACTGATCTGGACCATGAACCCGCGGAAATTCCAGGCCTGCCAATTTTTGATCGACTACCACGAGAAGCGAGGAGACAAAATTATTGTCTTTGCAGATAACATCTATGCGCTCAAAGCCTACGCTACGAAGCTTAACAAAGCCTTTATTTATGGCGATACAGGAAATGCGGAGCGTATGCGCATTCTCGAGAACTTCCAACACAATGACAAAATCAACACCCTCTTCCTCTCCAAGATTGGCGATACGTCCCTCGATCTGCCTGAAGCAACTTGTTTGATCCAGATATCCTCTCACTATGGTTCTCGTCGTCAAGAAGCACAGCGTCTCGGCCGCATCCTGAGAGCCAAGCGTCGAAATGACGAAGGTTTCAATGCCTTCTTCTATTCCCTCGTCTCCAAGGATACCCAAGAAATGTACTTTTCGTCCAAGCGTCAAGCCTTCCTAGTTGACCAGGGATACGCCTTCAAGGTGATCACACACTTGCAAGGTATAGAAGAACTTCCAGGGCTCGCCTTCTCTACTCCCTCCGAACGCCGTGAGTTACTCCAGAATGTCCTCATCGCCAACGACGCAGACATCGACGCCGATGATCGCGGAGATGACATGTTTCACATGATGGACGGCAAGTCGAAAGCTAAGGCCAAGAAGAAGGTCGTTGCCAGACGCATGGCTGGTGCACTGAGTGAGCTTGCTGGTGGCCAGGATATGGCGTATGTGGAGCAGAATAAGATCAAGAATAAGGAGTTGAAGCGCAAGAAGGGACCGAGTAGTTCGTTCTTCAAGAAAATGTCGAGGGAGCAGGAGAAGCGGAAAAAGGCGTTAGACGAGGAGTAGTTAGGCATTTACTGGGCGTTTGGAAATCTTAGGAAAATTTGTGGAGGGGCTTGCTTTTGCGCGGCGTTGGGAGGAAATAAATTGAAATGAAGAAATTAATTGATGTATGACCACCATTTGCCAGTGCAAAGTAATGATTGTATTTAGATATTCTCAAGTGCCAATTTCCATCATTGCAGTGTTTATTTTCGGACTTCATTACAATCCCGTTCCTCTGATTTGCTGGGGATAGTTAATTCGCGGTGGGCCGTCTTACAGGCTAGATCTAGTGCACTAATTGTACGAAGGCCGCGGTCATAAGTATGGAGAATACAGGGGCCTAAGCCTGTAAGGCCCAATAAGCGAGATTAAGACCTATAAATCACGGGACTATGCCTCTACCCCAGTGTGTATTCCCTAAACAAGTCTCAGGTTTAAGGGTTTCCACCCCAAAAATATAATAGGGCTTCAAGGCTTTTAATATAGTTGCTAGGCCAGCTTCAAGGCTTATAATGCCTGGCCAGCTTTAAAGCACGTATTTTATAGCTGACTAGTCAACTTATTATAAGCCTTAAAGCTGGCCCGGCAATTGTATTAAAAGCTTTAAAGGTTTATTAAAAAGGGGTAAAAAGGAATAAATTCTAAAAAGATATTGCTTTAAAAGCAATAAAGCTACAGCGTATATCTATTATATTTACAAGGGCAGAAGCCCTGAACTGAAAGCAGTTTAGGCGATAAGCATAAGTAGAAACAGGGTCCCGTGATTTGCAGTATTGAATTTCGCTTATAGGGCCTTACAGGGCACGTACCCTGTATTCTCCATATTAATGACCGCGGCCTTCGTATTTAGGTACTGTCAGCACTAAGTGTTGAAATTACCGACCACCAGGACCTCTGAACTTATCTCCGGTTACACCAAGTCAAGGACCGCAATGAAAAAATCATATACTGTTCAGTAGAGTTCCCTAATCAGAAAACGGTCGCGAGAATGGCTGTAACCATCGTTCAGGTCCTAGGGACAGCACTGGTGGTGGTGTTGCTGCGCACAGTCGTCGGTGCTATACGTCGCCTCTATTTCCATCCCATATCCCATATACCAGGCCCAAAGCTCGCTGCACTTACATGGTGGTACGAATGCTACTGGGATCTTTTTCAGGAAAGCAGATTCGTCTTCCACATCCAAGAGCTCCATAAACAATACGGTACGTAGCTCTTTCAGTGGTACGATCTCCGCCAGCGCTGACCTACTCCAGGCCCAATCATACGCATTACGCCGGATGAAATCCATGTCAACGACGTTGGGTTCTTGGATTCCGTTTATGCACCGTCTATGTCTCGGAGGGATAAGTATCCTTATCAACTCAAGACCTTGCGGATTCCGGGGGCTATTGGCGCGACGGCGAATCATGACCTTCATAGGAAGCGTCGTGAGGCTCTCAGTCCGTTCTTCAGCAGGCGGAACGTGCTGTATTTGGAGCCTGTGATCACGGAGAAGGTCGAGCAGTTGTGTCGTCTGATCGCGAGACATGCGAGTGAGAAGACGCCGGTCAATTTATCGGATGCGTTGTTTGCTTTTTCTAATGAGTATGTATCCTTGAAAGTAGGGTCTTCGGAGCTAACAGGATATAGTGTCGTCAACAATTTCTTGTTCGCTCACCAGACCGATGTCCTCGCAAATGAAGCAAAAGCTGCTACGCTCCGCCAGAATGGCAATGACCTTCTAATGGGCATAAACATCAATAAGCACTTCCCGTGGTTTCCTGACTTTCTAGAGTCTCTTCCCTTGTCAATTTCGAAGCCAATGATGCCACCCGGACTGGTTGACATGTTAGCATTATTTGACGTAAGTCGCAATCCCACTGTAATAAAGTGCATTGTTTTGACAGAGTTGCAGAGAGTTCGCGCCGAGCTGGTTGGCATTATGCAAGCCAAATCATCCGGAAGCACTAGTGGTAAACAGATGGGCCCAACAGGAAAAGAATCAGTCTATGACTCGGTCCTCGACAGCCCCGCCTTGCCACCATCCGAAAAGGCACTGCTCCGTCTAGAGCAAGAAGGCTCGCTTCTCGTCCTGGCCGGAACTGAGTCCCCAGCCAAGACCCTAAACGTAGTATTCTACCACCTCCTCGCCAACCCCTCAACTCTCGCAAAACTCCGCGCTGAGCTCAGCACTACAAAATCCTCCTCCTGGGCCGAACTGGAGAAACTGCCTTACCTATCCGCAGTCCTCGAAGAAGGCAACCGTCTCTCCTTCGGCGTCACAGCAAGAACAGCACGTATCGCTCACGAACCACTCACCTACACCCCCTCCCCCTACTCCGTCTCCGCCGCTGGGGGCAGCAAGTCCCACGTCATCCCGGCCGGTACGCCCATCAGCATAACATCTCTCAGCGCGCACACAGCTGCGACTGTCTTCCCCTCACCCTACACTTTCGACCCATCACGCTGGCTAGGCGACGCCGGCCGCGAGCTGCGCAAGTTCCAGATGGCGTTCAACAAAGGAGGGCGGAAGTGTTTGGGCATTGAGCTTGCGCGCGCGGAGCTGTATCTGGTGACGGCGGCGCTGGTTAGGGGGTTTGAGATGGAGCTGTGGGAGACGGGGGAGGGGGACGTGGCGTTTGTGCATGATTATCAGGTGGCGATGCCGAGGGTGGGGTCGAAGGGCGTGAGGGTTATGGCTAGGGAGCTTTGATGTCGACTGATTCGTCTTCTATTCTTGAAGTAGCACCAGTCGATATTTGGATTCCGTGTTGGTGGATAGGATTAGACTTTTTCATCTGCCGGTTAATCTCGAGGGCGAGCTGAGCCTCTTCGTGTTCAGCATTGTTAAAACCTTCATATTTCACCCCCCATAAAATACAGCTCAGGACCAAGTTGGATCTAAGTTTGGATCTCCACCTTGATACCCCATGTCTTTTGAGACGTCCAAAGAGCAATTAAAGCTTGCCTAGAACATTTATTTTCATAACCCAATTTTTATTTCTGACAATGTCCTAAACTGGACACGTATAGTTCTCGGTCTAGCTACTACACTCCTCACATCAAACTTCCATTTCTTGCCAGTTAGCCTGTTCTCATTAGCAAGAATATTTTCCTTCCTTCCAGCCAGCTCCTGCAAAATCTATACAGCATCTACGGAAGCATTTCCCAAATTAATCGGGTCCTCTTCACCAGAACCTGCACTTTTCTTGACTATGTCATCGGCTTCAATACATCTGGCTTCGTGCATTGTCGGATGACGGCGGAGGAGCTAAATATAGAGCATTTTGCGGCTGAAACTGCGATTGAGTTTGGCTTGTGCGTGATTTTTTGGACCAAGCAATTTGGTCTGTGCCTGGGCTGATGACGTTTGGATGACGAAGTGGCTTTGGAAAGCATCCTGGAAGAAGGGATCAGAGATAGGGAGAGGGGGATTGGGGGAAGAGTGAGAAGGAGAGAAACGTGCTATGTTTTGCTGTCCCGTTGAGAGAGGGGCACAAAAGGAGAAAGTCAAAAAGACAAGAGCGCGACAAAACAATTCAGACAATGCTGACGGGTATAAGCTGCGAAATTATCTATCTAACCATGAATATAAACGCCATACAAAAATGCTCACGATGCCCTGAACTCCAAATGCTCCCATCCTGATATCATGCATACCCAAAATCCCAACTCCAACATAAACACTTTCAAAACGCCGTAATCCAACACCGTTGCCACGCATTATACCCCAAATCCTTCCCCGTATGCTCCTTCGCAACCAGCTCCAAAATCCTCCAGTCCACAACCTCGATCCGGCACTCCCTGCCCCTGCTCCGCCGCAGATCCAGCTTCTTGACTTCATTTAGAAATGCCACTGACTCGGTGGGTTTTCTGGATTCGATGAGGATTACTTTGCGGTATTTCATGTCCGGGTGCGGACAGCGGTGTGGCAGGGAGGGATGGCAGAATTCGGTGGCGGAGGTGAGGTAGCGGCTGCCGTGCCAGGCGAGGGGCCCGGAGATGAGGTAGTCGATGGGTGTGTCTGGGGCGAGGACGAAGATGCAGCTGACGAGGGGGCAGGTTTTGCATGTCATGCGGCAGGTCCCTGTCCCGGCTACAAGGAGGGGAGATGGTGATTTTTGAGAGGATCGCTTTGACGACGAGGTTGGGGATTTTGGG